>JAJOOR010000634.1:0-87239 GCA_036250505.1 Solanum acaule
TGACTCAATAAGCATGGCATTAGTCTAATGCCATGCTTATTGAGTCACACGCACCTTTAAATTTTTGGGGTGAAACTATTTTAACTGCTTGTTATGTGTTGAATCGTATGCCTCATAAAACGTCTAAACTGACACATTTTGAATCGTGGAAAGGTTACAAGCCAAGTTTGGGATAACTAAGAGTTTGGGGTTGTCTAGCCTTTGTGAGGCTAATGGATCCCAAGATTACAAAATTGGGTAAGAAAGTTACTACTTGTGCTTTTCTTGGTTATGCTTCAAATAGTACAACCTATAGATTTTTTAATCTTGAAGATAATATTGTGATAGAATCGGGTGATGCTATTTTTCATGAAAATAAGTTTCCTTTTGATTCTAAAAACAGTGGGGGTCAAAGGATTGAACAAAATATTTTGTCACTACCTAGTTCTTCTATTTCTACTTTGAAAAATAAAGAAGTCAATGATTTTGAGTTAAGAAGAAGTAAAAGAGCTAGAGTAGAAAAAGATTGTGGTCCTGATTTTTATGTGTTTAATGTTGGAGATGACCCTCTCACTTTGAAAGAAGCATTATCTTCACATGATTTAATATTTTGGAAAGAGGCCGTAAATGATGAAATGGAATCGCTGATTTCTAATAAAACTTGGAAGTTAGTTGATTTACCACCGGGTTGTAAAACTATTGGTTGCAAATGGGTCTTAAGAAAAAAGTTGAAATCGGATGGATCTATTGATAAATACAAGGCTAGGCTAGTTGCAAAAGGTTTTAAACAACTAGAAGACCTAGAATTTTTTGATACTTTTTCACCGGTAACAAGAATTACATCCATAAGACTTTTAATTGCTATGGCTGCAATTTTTTATTTGCAAATTCATCAAATGGATGTAAAAACTGCTTTTTAAAATTGAGACCTAAATGAGGAAATTTATATGGATCAACCCGAGTCTTTTGTTGAAGCAGGCCAAGAAAGCAAAGTATGTAAACTTTCTAAATCCCTAAATGACCTTGAAACAAGCACCTAAGCAATGACATGAAAAGTTTGATTCCTGCATGATTGAAAATGGTTTTAAAACAAATGAATGTGATAAGTGCATATATCATAAGTTTTGGAATAATTCACATGTGATTATTTGCCTATATGTTGATGATTTATTGATTTTTGGCTTTAACATGAATGTTATTGATAAATCTAAAAATATTCTTAGAAGCCATTTTGATATGAAAGATCTTGGTGAGGCAAATTTTATTCTTGGAATAAAAATAACAAGAACATGTGATGGAATTTTCTTTGACCAATCACATTATGTTGAGAAAATTTTGAAAAAATATAACTTTCTTGATTGCAAGCATGTTGCTACTCCTTTTGATTCAAGTGTTCACTTATTTCCTGTTGAAAGTGAAAATGATGTAATAAATCAAAAGGAATATGCTAGCATAATTGGAAGTTTGAGATATGTGACTAATTGCACTAGGCCTGATATTACATATGCAGTAGGAGTATTTGGCAGGTTTACAAGCAAGCCAGGTAATGAACATTGGCATGCTGTAACAAGAGTTATGACATATTTAATTGTAACGAAAAATTGTGGTTTGCTCTATAAAAAATATCCTGCTGTACTTGAAGGCTTTTGTGATGCAGATTGGAACACTTTATCAGGTGATTCATGTTCTACCACTGGTTATGTCTTTACTTTAGGCGGTGGTGCTATTTGTTGGAGATCAAAAAAGCAAACTATAATTGCTAACTCTACCATGGAGGCTGAACTAATTGTTTTAGCTTCAGCTAGTGAGGAAGCGAATTGGTTAACAAATTTACTGTTTCAAATACCTTATTTTGAAAAACCAATTCCTCCTATTTTAATACATTGTGATAGCACCGCTGCACTTGTTAGAGTTCAAAACCGTTATTACAACGGTAAATCCAGACCTATAAGGAGGAAACACAGTAATGTAAGATCGTATTTGACAAATGGTACCATTAATGTTGATTATTTCAAATCTTGTGATAATCTTGCAGATCCTCTTACTAAGGCCTTAACGAGAGAGAAGGTCTGGAGCACATCGAGGGGGATGGGATTGAAGCCTATAAATCCTTGAGTCATATATGAGGAAACCCAACCTGGGGACTAGAGATCCTATAACCAAGTTCAAAGGGAAAAACTAATCATATGATGACTTGTTGTGAAAAATGCACTATCTTTTTATTCCCCCCCTATGATGTGAGTGCATTGTTTCCTATAGTTTGTGAAGGTTAAGTTGATAAAACTCTTAATGAATATCTGTAGCCTGTATGGGTGGAGTGTTAAGCTTACAGGAGCACTTTTGACAAATTTCACCTATGTGATGTGTGGAAGTAGGTCGCTTCCTATGAGAATTGGGCTTATTCTCAAAAGCACTCATGAAACCGGGATAGCACATGGCCATAACGTGCTGGCATTAAAGCTCATGTCAACACCTTGATTAATATGTGTAAGGAGTGATATTTTATTTCCCTTAAGCAGTCATAGTTCAAGTCTGAGACCACTGCGACTCTAGAGTAAAAGTTACTGTTTCACTAAGTGGAGGTTCAATGCAGAGCACACCTTCATTATGCATAGTAATCTTCCTTCAGCTGATAGACTCTCTTGGTTAATATTAATATGAGTGGGGGATTGTTAGTGTTGGGGCATTTTAATATTAAAAAAAAAAATGTTGCATAGAATTGCCACAGTGACCGTTGCCTCAGAGTCGTTACTTCCTATATTCATTATTGCATTAGAATATGCATTGGTTGACTTTCATTTGCTGTTATATGTTTGGGAGTTATGGCAATTACTTTGTTGCCGTTGGAGTGGCTAACTGCTGCATTACAACAGCATTACTCCATTAGGAGTTATTGCCATATGCACTTCAGTTTTGCAACAGATGCAAAATGCCGTTGATGGCATTAGTGTCTATTTGATTGTCACTCATAATTCCTCCATTATACCTTGTAACATATGTAACTCTTAAGGCTACTATCTTCACTATTTACTACACAATTTATCTTCCTATTCATTGCTAGGAAGACTTATTCTAGTATAAATAGTGGTGGTTTTCATTTGGTATGTTACACACAACATACAAGAAGAAAATAGAGAGTGCATAAAGTTAGTCAAAAAAGAGAGTTCTTGTTAGTTGAAGGGAGGTGTTCTTTTTGTGGAGCTTTGGATTCAACTCTTGTCCATAGTTGTTGAGTTATACTTTGTGTTAAGGCAGTTGTATCCTGGAGGGGACAAGTCAAGAAGGACTACAGCTGGACTGGTGAAAACATTTGCTGCAGTGGGCTTGAATCTCCTTAAAGAGAGCGACATATCCGCACCTTAGCCTGAAGATATTTATTTTCTTCATTTTATTTTCAGTTGTAATCTTGTATTTTTGTTATCTTGTAAGTTTTCACTAACAATGTTGTTCTAGGGTTATTATCGAGTTGTAATAATTTCTAGATTGTAGGGAGTAGCTGTGTGTAGATTTGTAACAAGAAGCGAGTTTGAGATCTTGAAATATACTTTAGAACAGTTTGAGAGAACTGTTGAGTTGAGTTACAAAAGTTAGTCGCTTAGATAGTTGAGTTAAGGATCTTCTTCACCATTTTAATTTTTTTTAAACTTATGACAAAACAAAGGAGAAAAAAAGGAGGAAAACAACAAGGACATTCATAAAGGAATGATTAATTCAATACAAGATAATGTAATAACGTTTTTTTGTGTATCCAAAATTCAAAATAAATGAACAAAAATAATATTTTCTTTTATCCCCACCCCTACCCCACCATGAAAATAATATAAATCAAAAGATAATGAACATGTATCAAGAGATTTAAAAAAGAATAGAAAGAGGGAATGACAAGACAATTGGATATTTAATAGAAAATTTTACATTAATAAAAATAATAATCTTATTTTAGATGGAAACACGAAATTTAGATGGATCCCAAGTTATGAGTTGGGTTATAATAATTTGGATATTGCTTTAATTAACAGAGAAGGACCTAAAAAGCCCCTTAACTATTTGAAACTGTACAAAACAACCCTTCATCCACCTTCAGTTCCCAAATACCCATTACGTCAATCTTTTGGCTCAAAAATGCCCTCGATATTAACCATTTGTCTCATATTTGCCCTTATTTTCAACAACTATTCCCTAAAGTAAAATAATTAAATATTTATTTATTATGTTGCATAATCTGATTGGTCCAAATTTAAATCATTATCAAATAAATAATAAAAATCACATATAATTCATATTCTAACCCGATACACTTGAAAATAAAATTTTAAAAAATAATTAATTTCATGATATTTATCTATAGGCCTATTTTGAGGCAACAGAGAAAGACCTAAAATTCCCCAAAAACTATTTGAATTGGTACAAAACTACCCTCCGTCCACCTTTTGGCCGCCAAATACCTCAGACGTCAACTTTTGACTGAAAACTACCCTTATTTCTAACGGCCCACACTCACAAGGTGGATGAGAGGGCAATATTGTACAAAATCCCATAGTTTAAGGGTATTTTAGGTCCTTTTCCATTAAAATAATTTGAAATTACATAATATATGGACTCATATGATTGACCTAATTTTGTGTTCCACAGTAAAATCACACCCCTCCCCTTCACATTCCCTCTCTCCATTTTTTTCTTCTTCTTGGATCTCACTACTAAAAAATTGCCAATAATTGACAACCAAAAGCGACGAGTTGTGTCATTTTTTGGTCAAAATCGATGAAAAAGCGACACAGTCACTTCAGTTGCTTTTATCCTCAACGCTTTTTCAAAAGTGACGGGACTACATCGCTCCAAAATGACAAATTGTCTCGTATTGATTGTTTTTTTTTGTTGAAGAAATCGACATTTTGATTGGTCCTCGAATACCCCTTACATCAACCTTTTGGCTCAAATATGCACTTGATATTGATCATTTGTTTCATATTTGCTCTTATTTTGAATAATTGTTCCCTAAAATAAATAATTAAATATTTATTTATTATTTATGGATGGAAAGTCAATGTTATGCAAAATTCCATAATTTAAGGATATTTTAGGAAATCCTTTTACATGGTGGGATGTCAGGCTAAATGATGATTGTATTTTCAAAAGACTAAATAAAGTGGTAGTTAATCAATCATTATTAGACCTTTATGGTGAAATTGGTTTACAACACTTATCTAGAACTGGATTTGACTACGATCCACTATGGATGTCTAGTGGCTTTAGTAATATTCTTGTAGTTAAGCCTTTCAAATTCCTGAAATTATGGTCTGGAAGAGAAGATTCCAAAGAAGTGGTTTTTCAAAATTGAATTGCTGAAGCTGAAGGTGAAATTTTTATCCAAATGAAACACGAAAAGAAGAGAACAAAGGTGGCATAATCTAAATGGAGTAAAGAGAAGTTTGGAGATATTTTTAAACAGTTGGCTATTAGGGAAGACATTGTAAGAATTAAAGAAGATTTGTTCCAGCAAGATCCTAATCCTATCAATAGAGTTGTTCTGCAACTCGTGTTGAATTGAAACTATATCTTCATTATGAAGAGGAGTTCTAGAGGCAGAAAGTTAGTGCCCAATGATTTATTGAAGAAGATACAAATACAAATTTTTACCACTTTCTTGTTAAAGGAAGAAGGAAGAGGATGAAACTTAACAAAATTAATAAGGTTGATGGATCTTAGGCTAAAACTGTTGATGAAATAGCTTTTGAACGCGTCTATTTTTCCAAAGATCAGTTCTCCGAAAGGAGTTTTTTGAAAACATGACATTGTTGCAGTACATTCAACGTATGATTACTCAGGAGGAAAACGATTTTTAATGGCTTTGCCAAATGAAGAGGAGATTTAAAAAGTGGTGTTTGAGCATAATTATAATAGTGCTTGTGGACCAGATGGCATGACAAACTGCTTCGACCAGACTTGCTGGGATATAGTAGGCCCTAATATTATTAAGATAATTCATGCTTTTTTTTCTAGGGCCCTACTTTACCAAAGTCTATTACTCATATTAATCTGGTCCTAATACCAAAAAAGTAAGTGATACAATCCTTTTCTTATCTTAGGACAGTCAGTCTGAGTAATTTTCTAAACAAAATTATTTTCAAACTTGTTCATGATAGAATATAGAGATTCCTTCCAAGGTTAATCTCTCACAATCAAACTGATTTTGTTAAGGGTAGAAACATTACTGAGAATGTGTTACTTGCGCAAGAAATTTTGACTAATATCAAGAAAAGAGCTGACCAGATAATGTGGTGATTAAATTAGATATGACCAAAGAATATGATAGAGTAGATCAGAGGTTCCTAATTAAGGTTTTAGGAAAATGAGTTTTGATGTTGTATTTATGGATATGATTTAAAGGATTATTGCTAACAACTGGTATTTTGTGTTGAGTAATGGTCAATCTTATAAATTTTTCATTCTACAAGGGGTGTGAAACAATGAGACTCATTATCTCATGTGTTATTTATTATATCTGCTGAAGTCTTGACTAGGACCTTGAATAAGTTGTTTTACAACTATGAATTTAAGGAATTTGGGCTGCCTAAGCGTAGTGAACAGTTGAATCATCTTGCTTATGAAGATGATACAATTATTTTTGCTTCAGATGATAAAATGAAGAGATTTGTCTACTTACATAACAAGGTAATTCAGACTTCTATATTGGTGGTGGCAGAGGTAACTGGATTTGACAAGGAAAGTTTCCCACTAATGTATATGGGTTTTCCTATTGGTCATGCAAAGATGAAAAAAGTTTATTTCTCTGAATTGATCAAAAAGATTCTTGACAAGCTTTAAATGTGAAAGGGAAAGCTTTTATCATTTGGGGGGGAAAATGGTGTTGATTAATCATGTTTTGCAAAGTATTTCAATTTATCTTCGTTCAACTATTAATCCTCTTATATGTGTGATCTATTATATTCATAAGATGTTTGCTAAATTCTTATGGAAATGCAAAGAACAGGGTAAAGCCACTCACTAAATGGTTTGGAAAGATATTTGTGTTCTTAAAGTGGAGGGATGTTTGGGTTTCAGATCTCTATTTGATGTTTATAATGCCTTATTTTCTAAGTGGTGGAACTTCAGAACCTCTTATTCTCTATGGTCTAATTTCCTATAGAACAAGTGTTGCAAAAGATACATGCCACTTGTTGTTAAATGGAATGGAGGCTCACAAGTATGGAAGACTATGTTGCAGGTTAGAGAGTTCTTTGATTAAGAAATTTGGTAGGAAATTAAAGGAGGACTGGAATGATCCTCCAGGTCATTTTCTTCATTTTCCGATCTCTTCAGTATTTAGAGCTTTTCTTTAGCGATCACAAGTTATTTATGACTTGGTGGGACTGACAATTTGGTCATTGGGTCGTTCGTTAAGATTTAGTACAAGTTTTCATATTTTGGAGCCTTTGAACTTGAATGGTTGGCTTTAGTCAAAGGTTTAGGAAGATGGTCTCAAAATGCAATTCTGATAGTTTCATCAGCTACGAAAGGGTTTTAGGCTAGGGGAATGGTTGGTTCCGCCCCCAAGACTTTTGGTGTGATTTTATAGCGTTAGGCGGTTTAACTTTGAAGTGGAAGCTAAAGGGTTGAATTCGATCAACATTCTTGGTAAACATTCTCGGATAAGAATTTTGTCAACATTGTTAGCTTCGAAATGTTGAGTTTGGTCTCGAACGACCTTTCGTGTGGTTCCCTAGGTTTACAGTCTCATTTTGAGCCTTCTTGTGGGTTTTAGATTAAAAATGAAACTTGTGTTTAGGATCCACTTTTCATCAAAACAACCTTGGATGAGAGTTTTGATAGTTCTGTTGAGTTTGGAATGCTGAAATCGATAGGGGTAGTATATTTCGTTTGCACGCACGGGGTTCTGAATAAATCCCAGACACCCCGTCAGAGAATTTGGTGTTGGAGCAAACCAGCTAAAGTGTTGATATCTGGTGCAAACTTATAGCGATCGAATTTCTACTTTTAGCGACCACTTTCTACTTTTAGCGACCACTTTTTGAAAGTAAAACTAGAAAGTGGTCGCTAAAAGTAGAAATTCGATCGTTAAAACTTTCTAGTTTTACTTTCAAAAATTTCTGCTTTCCGCCCTCATTTTTAAAAGACGATTTCTCCCTTACAGGAGCTTTGATTTGAGTGATTCGAGGCCCTGTGTGATCATTGGGAGCGTGACTACTTGGGTTTGTGATTAGAATCTATTGAGGAACCTTCGTTTGAGGTGAGATTGCACTCAAAGCTATTGCATTTGCTTGGTTTTCTTGTTAATCTTGCTATTTTTGTTATGACTATTTTCGGGCCTCGGATTGTGTTCAATTTAGGAACACAAGTTTGAGGCATAGTTTAGGACCTTTTGATGGAGTAAATTTTGGGATTCTCAGTGCATGTCCCACATTCTCATTTTGACTCATTATAGGTCCATTCTCAGTTGTTGCGATTTTAGTGTCAAAACATCCGTAATGACATTGTGTTTGATAATTTGATAGTTTGGTTGTGTCTGAAAGTGTTTCAGATTTGGATAGATCGTGTGTGATGGATTCAGAGGACTTGTGTTCAGCTTTGAGGTAGGTTTCACTCTACTTTCTTGATTGAGCTTCTTAGATAATGCCTAGTATAGATTTCATGTAATTTTGGATGGTATTTCCCGGGTATTTAGTTTTCCTCTTGTTATTCCATCATTTCTTGATTATGTAGGAGCCTTGGGCTTATTATTGGTGTTGGGATCCTTAGTTTAGACTATGCCTTCGCTCGTGGAGTATATGATCTTGCTTATCCTTGTTAGGATTTATTCGTGGTTGCCTTAGACTAGGCTAGACATTAGATGGTTTAGGTTGTATTGTGTCTCCTCGTAGTTAAGATTTGCTCCCTATAGGGCTTGTTTCTAGGTGTTTTTCTTGCATTGATGCTTGTGACCTTGGTGGCTCATAGTAGACGTAGGTTGGTTCTAGTTGTCCTCAGTTTGGGACTGGAGCAGTGTGATTGGGGTAGGGCATCATCCCTTGAGTTTGCTCCCCTTTATTGATTTGAAATCTCCTTTTGATCCCTTTAGTTGTTGATTAGCGATGGGCGTTTTGAATCCTTATTGAGCTTATGATTATATTGTTGGGCTTGAGACCATATGCGAGGACCAGTTGGATCCAATGTTAGTACTCTCTGCTTTGGTAGCGTGGTTTTAGTGACTATATAATTATTTGATTTGGATTAACTTGTTTGAATGTTGGTGATGGCATGCATTGCATTGTTTTCTCATTCTCATGGATTTTTTGGTACGATGCCGACCTATGCATTGACATATTTATCGTTTATGATGAGACACTATTTTATTCTAAGCTGGTTTTAACGGGAGTGGTACTACCTGGATCACTTGACTTACTGATTTTTGAGATTACGAGGTACCAATGACGTTCTCCTTTTTCTACTTGAGCTATTAGAGCCATCTAGGTTGTGCCCAATTTTTACTTGACTATCCGGCGCATTGATGCCCTTTATTGCATGCTTTTGGTTTTACTTACACCCCTAGGTCACTCTTGCTAACTGGACTACATAAGCCCATGGGAGTAGGCTGGATGATTTGGGCACCTTTGAGACCTGAGATCCTCTTCGGAGTTGACACGCCCCTGAGTCACTCTTGCTAGCTGGGTGGCTTACTCCCCTACGAGTGGACTGTGTGGCTGGGCGGCCTAGATTCATTTGTCACTCTTGCTACCTAGGCTGGGAGTTGGCAGTAGTCCTATGGTTATGATTTCAGATGGTTCTGTTGCTCACCCTGCATTTTTATGCATTACCTATCACCAATATACTTGATTGTTGTTTGTACCCTCTGATTTATAGGGGCCATTTGGGTTATGTATGATGTTTGTACCTTTCGGGTTTGTGGGGGTCCGGTTAGTTTATTGTTTGACTATATTATGTTCTCCTGTATTGTTTCCTGGTAGGTTTTGACTTTTGAATTGTGATTGCGGATCCTTTTGACACTGGGTAGTCGACTTGGTATCTTAGTTACTTGAGATTAGGTTGTTGTCTTGCGATCCAGGGGTGTTCTTGACCCGACTTCTTACCCCTTGTTTCCTATTTCTATTCTTTATTTTCTGGCTACTTTAGTATTTCCTGTTTAGTAACTTGTGATATGATTTCCTTATTACTTGTTGTTTATGCTTGTGCTATCTTTAGAGATCAGTCAGTGTTACCTGCTAAGTACCATTTTTGGTACTCATACTACACTTTTGCCCCCCTGCAGATTGCAGTTGAGTTAACGCCGTTGATTTTGAGTTGTGCTGAGTAATTTGGGATTTTAGAGATAAGGGTGAGTTCCTAGTGTCTGGAGCTACCGATTTCCGTCTATTTTGGCTAGGCTGAGTTTTTATATTGTATTCAGAGACAGGTTGTACTTGACTTGTAATTGTGAAAGCCTTGTATTCCTATTTTAGATTAGATGCTCAACTACTACCTGATGCAAGGTCTTGGGATTGTTCCTATATGGTTTTGTTGATTTCCTTTTCTATGCTTTGTTTGATGCTCTTATTTTTGATGTTTGGCTTACGCTTGGTAGTCAATGGCTTATGGCTCTAGGCTACATATTAGGCTTACCGATTGGTGAGGTGTAGTAGGTTCCATCACGACCTGAGAAATCGGGTCATGACAGTTTGGTATCAGACTCTAGGTTGACCGGTATCGTTGGTATGAGATAAAATGCCTAGTAGAGTCCTGTGGATCGGTTCAAAGATGTGTATATCCTATCTTCGGGAGGCTATATATAGGGCATTCATAGGAAATTTTGTTTCTGACTCTTATCATGTGTTTTCCCTTTGAGTTACCTATAAAACCACTTCTTTGGAACCTACTCTCTCCTTTGTTGATAACAAGAAACATTCGATGGAAGTGGGCGGAGCATTAACACATTCCACTAGAGTTTCAACACGTGATTGGGCTAGGAGGCTTAATCGGGTATGTACCTTGAGGTCGGAGGCATTCCTCATCATTCAGAGAGTCAGAGGGAAAGGCTTTGGCAGGATCTTTGGCTACCTCGGTTCCCTGGTATTCATTGTTAGGAGGTTCGAGCTCCTTCGAGGGTGCACCTTAGGTAGATGCAATTCTTTGTGTAGCGGTGCCTCAAGTCACGATACATCTTCGTGGTCCCCGGATGAATAGAATATCTACAATAATGGGCCTCCTAAATTATCAACTGACTCACACCTGAAACTCTCGGGACACAAATACGACCTGCAAACCTCAAAACCTCATCTGAGTCTAAGCTAACTTGACCAATATCACTCGCTAAAACTGGATCTCGAAGTTCCACCAAGGCCCTATCCTCAAACTGACGGCTACATATATGATCAAGAAGAAAGGACTGAACTCCCACATAGGCTAGAACACGCCTAGAATCCCAAACATCCAACCGAACCATCTGGTTAGCTAAGGACTGAATACCCAAAGCTAAAGGTCGCTCCACTGTAGATAAGAAAGCTAGACTACCCACACTCAATGCCTTCTGATTCAAGACATCCGCAACCACATTCGCCTTGCACGGATGGTAGAGAATAGAGAGGTCATAGTCCTTAAGATGATCAATCCAGTGACATTACCTCGAATTAAGATCCCTCTAGCTCATGATATACTGAAGATTGATGTGATCAGTGTAGATCTCACAATGAACCCCATACAGGTAGTGCCTTAAGATCTTAAGCGCGAAGAATACCACCGCTAACCCCAAGTCAAATTGGGGTAGTTACACTCATGTAGCCTAAGCTTCCTCAACGTATAAGCAATAGCCATGCCCCGCTACATCAATACACAACCCAAACCGACACCAGATGTATCACAATAAACCGTGAAGCCGTCGCCCTCAATTGGAAGAGTCAATATAGTAGCAGTAGTCAGCAACTCCTTAAGCTTCTGAAAGATCAACTCACACTCTTCATACCACTCAAAGGAACATCAAGGCAGGTCAAATGGGTTAAAGGTTCTACAATAATGGAGAAGACCTCCATAAACCATATGTAGTAGCCTGCTAAACCGACGAAGCCCAGACCTCAGTAACTGAAGTGGGCCTAGCCGAATCACGAATAGCCTCAATCTTCACCAGATCTACCATGATACCATCCTTGGATACCACATGCCCCAAGAATGCTACAAACTCAAGCCAAAGCTCACACTTTGAGAACTTGGCATAAAGCTGTTGATCTCTCAAATCTCGAGCACAATCATCAAATACTACTCATGATCACCCCTGTTCCATGAGTATACCAGAATATCATTTATGAACACGATGATGAACAAATCAACATACGATTTGAACACCCGCATCATTAAGTCCATGAAGGCGGCAATGGCATTAGTCAACCCAAAAGACATTACTAGGAACTCATAGTGGCTATTTATCGAGTCCTAAATGTGGTCTTAGGGATGTCTGCTACACTAATCCTCAACTAATGGTAACCAGATCACAAATCAATCTTCGAAAAAACTGCGGCACCCTGAAGCTGGCCGAATAGATCATCAATCCTAGGCATAGGGTAACGATTCTTCACCGTCACCTTATTCAACTGCCTATAATCAATACACATGCGCATTATACCATTTTTCTTCTTCACAAATAGAATAGGAGTGCCCTAAGGCGACACACTACACCTAATGAACCCCTTATCCAAGAGGTCCTGAAGCTGAATACTGAGCTCTTTGAGCTCTGCAGGTTCCATCCGATATGGTGGAATGGAAATAGGCCGAGTGCGCGACTTAAGACCGATAGAAAATTCCATATTGGGTAGGCCAAACAGGTTAGTAGGAAACACATCTATAAAATCACGGACGACTGAAATGGACTCAACTGAAGGGACCTCCCTACTCTCATCACACACATAGGCCATATAAGACAAACACCCACTAGCCACTAGCCTTCGAGCCTGAACAAAAAAGATAACTCCAACCGGTGTGCTACTAATGGAGCCCTGCCACACCACCAGTGGAACACCAGACATGGCTAAGGTAACCGTCTTAGAGAAACAATCTATAACTGAGCGATAGGGGGATAACCAGTCCATGCCCAGAATCACATCAAAATCAAGATATCTAAAAATATATGGTCAGCCCGAGTGTCACGCCCCTAGATAGTAACTTAACATGATCAAAACACTTGATCCATTACTAAAGACTCACCCACGGGGGTCAACCCACTCAATGGCACTGCCATAGGCTCAGAAATCATACCCAAAAGAGAAGCATAATAAAAAGACACAAAAGAATATGTAGAACCAGGGTCAAAAAAGTCGAGGTGGGCTGATGGCATAAAAGAGTCGTACTCGTGATCACATCATCTGATGCATCAGTCTCCGCCTTGCTGGAGCTGCATAGAAATGTCCATGTCCACTTCTACCATGACCATGAATCCTACCACCTGACCTGCCTCCCCGGGGACCACCCTGAATACCCTGTTGTACAACGCAATGCTCTTGACCCTGACCTTGACCTCTAGCTGGAGGTGCTTTTGGTGGAGCTGGTAGAACTACCTGTGGAATGGGAGCGATCTGTTTATGCAAAGGGCAATATTTAGCCTAATGACCTAACTCACCATAGTCAAAACAACATGAAGATGATCTGCTCCCATATGAACGACCACCATGGCCTAAAGTACTAGTCTAGGACCCATGACTCTGGATAAAGCCAACCTCACTCTAGCTATACCGATCACCCTCTGAACTCTGCAATGAGGCCTGGACATGTTGAATAGGTAGACCTTGCTCAAACCATTGTCGAGCCCTATCATGTGAATCTCTGGGTCTTGAACGGGACGCACTATAGCTACCCTCATATCTAACCCTCTTGTCGCTACCCCATTAGGACTCACATCGGAGCTGCTCAATAGTGCGGGCATGATCAACAACATCTAGAAAGGAGCGACCCCCTGAGACCATAGATTGAGCCTCAATTCACTACTGTAGTCTCAACCCACAAACAAAGCACCAACTCCTTCTCAGTAGGTAGAATCAGGGTAGCATGGAGGGAGAGCTGGTGAAATCTCGCCTCATACTCATACACTATTATAGAACCCTGCTCCAATCTATTGAACTGATCTATGAGGTTATCTCTAACGTTGCGAGGAATCAACCTGGCCAAGAAGGCCTCAGAAAACTCGGTGCAGGTGACCAGAGGAGACCCAATTGGCCTATTCTCAGTAAATGTATGCCACCAGTGGCTGTCTGACCTCACGACTCCACGAGACCCAAGGTATGTAGCCTCGCACTGAAGTAATTAGAAACTCGTGGGCATCCTCATCCACAAACCCAAAGAACCTCGGAGGTGAAAGCCTCAAGAATGCTCTGAGCATCTTCTGCTCCTCTAGGGGCATAACTCCAACCGCATTCACGGGTTGGGTACCCCCAGGTGGTACATGGTCCCTGGGTGACTCTATTTTAGGCTGATCCTACTAATCTAGTGATGGCATAGGTGCCAGTACTGGCACTAGTGTTGGTGTTGGTGCTCGTGCTGGTGCCTGCTTCATACCCCCAAACACTGTCAAAAGTTGCATAATGGCTACCTAGAGCTCTAGAACATGGGTGAACATGGGGTGCTGGAGGATCCGCTACTAGTTCTGGACCATGCTCTCTAATTAGGGGTGGTGTTACACCTCTACAAGACAAAAGTGGTTGACCCCTATCCTGATCCGCCTCATGGTGCATACGAGCCATCTTGTGAAAGGAGTGAAGTAAGTGAGATTTATAGAAACCAATAACACACAGGCTGGACGAAAGCGATATAAAAGAGAGGAATTCCTAAAGACACTTTGTAGCCTCCCAAAGATAGGACACATACATCTCCACTTGATCCGTAGGACTCTACTAGGCATTAGCTTTGTACAAGTGAGACCAGTGAACCTGGACTATGATACCAACTTTTAACAACCTGACTTCCTAATTCATGATGGCACCTACTAAAACCCACCAGTAGGTAAGGTGACCTGTACCTAGAACAAAAAGTAGTGAGTACAAGGGTAGAACTAAACAGAAAATAATGCTAACAATAAGAAAAGATAAAAACAGAAAACAAACCAAAAACTATATACAAAGGAACCCTCCCAGAACCTGGAAGTCACGAGTACAGAGCTGGCTAATGAGATATATATAAGTCCCAAACGTGGACCACAACAAGCGGTATGAAAGGCAAAAAGACAAGCTAACATAAGTACATAAGGAGATAGGCTGATCCATTACGCCAACTTCTCACCCTCGCCTCTGATATCCACAAGCTGCAAAATATGGCACAAATGATTACCGTTGAAAGATGGTACTAGAACTTGCATCACGAAAAAATGAAGAGTGTAGCATAAGTACCAACATAAGGTACTCAGTAGACATTATATGCCGACCGAGCAAGAAAGGTAAAGACAATTTGATAAGATAGAATCTAGACACAAATAGAGGCCAAAACGGATATGAAAAGAAGGCACACGAGCATACCAGAAGTAAATCTAAGTTCATCTAAACTAAACCTAACTGGACCCATAAGCCTAGAAGGTACACTCGTGTGTAAGTTTAAATAAAACCCAAACCGACCCCCATAAGACCAACATGTACACATAATAGCTAAGTCTACAAGACAAAAGAGTAATCCAGATCCAAATCCAAGAACCAATCAACTCCTAGCCTAGCTAGCAAGAGTGACAACCAACTCCCAGGCCAGCTAGCAAGAATGACAATCAACTAAACCAGTAAACTCCCAGCCTAGCTAGCAAGAGTGACTCGGGGGCGTGTCAACTCCATTGAAGATCTTAGATATTCAGGCTGCCTAGCCAGCCCACTCCCACGGGCATCAACCGCCCGGCTAGAAAGAGTGCCCGGGGGAGTATCGACTCCTGAGAGGATCTCAAGTAGGTTCCAAGACACTGTGGATCGATGTCTACCCTCAACAATATCATAAAAGGCTCCAAGCCAAAATCACTCCAATCTCGAGAAAGCACACAATCTCTAGTAATGCATTAGAGCCGCATAAATAGGGAAAAGAGACCAAAAGGCTAACAAGCAACGCAAATGAGTAAGTTAAGGTTGAATTGTATCAGACCCAATTCTACTATTCCAGTGTACAAGGACCTAGTTCATCTGAAACGACGTTGGAGACATACCATAGTCACTAGGTGCATAGGTCTAAGGCAACACTAGTCTAATGCCAAATCATGCTCCAAAAATAAGTAATCAAACAAGTAAATCACATAGCATGCTAAAATACACATTCAATCCTCTAGTAGCATGGTACTACCCTCGAAACAGTAGTAATCAACCCGAAATTATGGTCTCTAGCAAGAAAAGAAGGAATAACTAGGTACCCGCCCCAATTCACACTCATCATCATGTGAATACACATTCATGCTCAATCTAATTAGAAATCAAGTTGTAGCCTACCTGTAGGTTGATCATGCACGCTCAAAATCAGAAGGCTGGATCTTTTCCCTTCGAAACGGCCTCTCAATACTGCCACACTAGAAAAATAAGACCACAATAGTATATGGTCGTTTAGACATCAAAATCACCCAAAATAGAACATATCAATTTTTAGAGTCAAAATAGGAATCGTGGGACCCGAGCTAGAATTTCTAAAATTGACTCCTTCAAGAGGTCCTTAACTACGCCTCAAACTTGTGTTCTAAAGATGAACACAATCCGAGGCCTAAAACAGCTCACAACAACACATGGAAAATAATCAACAAGGGAAGCAACAAAGAAAGATGGGGCAGCAGCTTAATCACAAAATTCTCCTCAAACAGAGGTCCTTCAGAAGCTCTCAATCACTTTACCACGTAGCCACACTCCCAAAGATCACCAGGACTTTGAATCACCCAAATCAGAGCTCCCAAGCTCAAGAAATCACATTTGGAAGAATAAGGGCTAAGCTGAAATTTCTGGGTCCCGAAACTAGTCGCTAAAAATAATAAGTCTGGTCGCTAAAAATCCTGCAATAGATATCAACACTTAAGCTGGCTGCTTAAAATCAGAATTCTCCAACGGGGATTTCGAGATTCATTTAGAACCCTGTGCGCGCAAATGAAATAGGCTATTTGATGAGTCCACAATTTGCAATCATTTAGGGCTTTATTTTGATAGAAGTAGTGTCCTCGAATGCTTATTTTGTCTCAATATCTGATGAAAACTCTTAAGTTTCAGGTATTTGAAGTTTTAGTAGAAGCATGGACACTGAGGCGTAAAAGGGAACAAAAAAGCTGGAAAGAACGAAAAAGCTGAAGCCTGAGCATCGCCAAACATCTTTGGCGATTTGCTGAAAGAACAGACTCCGCCCATTGTTCCAGTATGCGAAGCCCCTGAAGGAAGAAGATTAAGAAGGCGATGAGAGGAGCAGTCGGCGCTTGGCCTAATAGTTCCGCGAAGCAGTACTATACCACCCAACAGTCCAGAATGTGAAGACACTGAAGGCAAGCACTAAACGACGATTGAGAGAAAAGATGGGCGAGTCACTGAATCACTCGGCGAACTCGACTAATTTCGCCGAGCTATCCGCCAACACTAATTTCTGATGGCTATAAATACTAAACTTGTTATTAATTTTAGCAGTTCCAAACCATTTTTATATTATTCACAATAGAATAGTCCTTTTTAGATATGTTCTCTCAAGTTTGGATAGGGTTTTGTGGGAGACTTGAAGAGAGAAGGATTTCATCTTCCCCAAGTTGGAAGTGGGTCTTCTCCATTCTTCTTCCTTTGCTTAAATCAAGGTTTAATTTCTTATACCCATTTGATTTTAGTATCATTTTAGGTGTATTTTTTTATTTCTTGATGTGTGGCTAAAAACCCCCATTCTTGGGGTGTGATTTAGCAAATATATGTTGATATTGTTGTTGGGTCTTGCTTGCTGATAGGCTAGATGTATTTTAATGCTGATTTCACCTAGTGGTTGTGGTTTAATTTAATGGGTTTGTAGTTGTAAATACAAAACCATCCATGTGTTTTCGGCTTGCCCAATAGGGAGGTCGCGCAACCCAGACCACTAGACTGATGGCCTAAGGAGTGGGTCGACATGAGGTTCAGCCCGAGAGGGTGTGCCCTAGTCTTATATCCTAACACTCAGCTTGAGAGAGTGAGTGGGGTAAGGCGTAGGCTGGTCTTCATGCGGCAGATGGGTGTCCGAGAGAAACCCATTTGAAACGGGGATTAGTTGCCCGAGAGGGAACTTATTTCCATTTAAAGCTTAGTCTACTCACTATTATTTTGCATATTTCCTATCGAAAACATATACCCAACGATTTATCTCAGCTTGTATTGCAGTCACACCCCAAGAAATTCTCCCCATATTTGATTTTCTTGTTAATTTTTTGTTGTTTTTACTACTTGTGACACCCCAGCTTGTTTTTACTTGCATACCACAAGTTGACAGAAAGGTAATGTTCAAAGTTAGCAGCGCAACACTTCAACTCATACAGTGCAGAGGTTTATTTGGAGGGTTAGAGTATGAATAACCGCACGAGTATGTACGAAGCTTTGTGGAAGTGTGCACTCCTTTATCATTCAAGAATAGGCCTATCTCAAGAATCCATACGGTTTTGCCTATTTCCATTATCATTGACTGGGGAAGCTACTAAATGGTTGGTTGAGCATCCCAACAACTCCATTCAATCATGGGAGGAGCTAGTTATGGCATTTCACGAAAGATTCTTTCCCCCATCAAGAATGATGAAGCTAAGAGACGATATTCAGAATTTCTAGCAAGAGGAGGGCAAACCAACTCATGAGTCATGGGTAAGGTTCAAGAGATGTTTGCGTAAATTCCCAATGCATGGACTGCCAGGTGAAGTGCTGCTCCAGTACTTTTACCGTAGTTTTGACTCGGTTAATAAAGGGATAGATAATCAATTGGTGCAAGGAGGAATAATGCTACAATCATTTGAAGTGGCCTCATTTCTCCTAGATGAGTATGACTAGAGTAAACCAGGCATGGTATACTAAAGATGATCAGGTTTCCTCACTATGCTTTCGGTTAACGCAAGAGCAAATCGAAAAAGAAAGGAAGAGGGATGAAAACATCAAGAAGATGTTATCCCAAATGGAAATACTACAAAAACATATGATTGGGACGCATGGAGTATCTCGAATTGAGGAGGGTTCTTCTTCTGGTTACTCAAGATCGGGAGGGAATCAAGGTTGGAACTCCAGGAGATACGAGAAGGGTTTCGACCCACGCTATCAACCGCAGGGTGGGAATCAAGGTTGGAATTATTATAGTGGCGAAGAACCGAGGAGATGTTGGCAGGATGGAGCTGAGCGGTATGATCAAGAGGAAGACCACACTTGTTTGAGTGAAAGCCCGAAATCTAAAGGGAATGCAAGTAGTCCTCGGGTAAATGATTTGTTATCACGCATACTCGATAAAGTCGAGGGCTCTGATGATTTGCTAAAAGGGATGAAAGATGACTTTTCATCATTGAACAGTAAAGTGAACTCTCATGCTGAGGCCATCAAAATGCGGGAAGGTAAATCTAGTCTATTGTCAGCTCCATTAACGGCCAAAACACCGATGGACTATAGTGAAAGAGAGCTGGTTATGGTTACCCGTAGCGGTAAAGTGGTAATAGGGAAGGTGATGGAAGATTAGGGATCCTCAAGAACATAAAGAGGGACAAGGTGGGGAAGAACAAGATTTACGTATTCGACAAAGCCTCACTAAAGAACCACAAGAGGAAGCAGAGCAACAAGTTCAAGTGCCTAAAGTCATACACCCTTTACCCAAGATACCTCCACTATTTCCCCAATGTTTTAAAAAAAAGAATGAAGATGAGAAGTTCAAGAATTTTTTGTCAGTATTCAAGAGCTTATCGGTTAACCTCCCTCTGGTGAATGCGTTGTTGGAAATGCCAGGATACATCAAATTCATGAAATAACTGGTTACAAAGAAAAGGAAGTTGGACTATGAAACGATCAAAGTCCCCCATAGTTGCAGTGCAATTATGACTAATGATTCTATCACTAAGAGAGAAGATCCTGGAGCATTCACAATCCCATGCATAATTGGCATGCTCCAATTCGCTAAAGCTTTGCATGATTTAGGGGCAAGCATCAACTTGCTGCCCTATGCAATATACAAGCAACTTGGTTTGGGTGAGCCAAAGGCAACCACAATGAGGCTCCTTATGGCTGATCGATCAATCAAGCACCCAGTGGGTATACTCTATGACATATTGGTAAAAGTAGATCGATTCATCTTTCCAGCTGATTTTGTGATTCTAGATTGTGAGATCGACGCTGAAGTCCCCATTATTTTGGGAAGACCATTCTTAGCCATCGGGCAAGCGTTGTTGGATGTTGAAAGCGGGAAATTGAAGTTCCATGTAAATGATGATGAGGTGACCTTCAATATCTGTAAATCTATGAAACAACCAAGTAATCTCCATGTGATATCTACTAAGGATGTGATAGATGAGGCAGTGGCAAGTATGAGTCATTTAATGCGAAAGAATGAATCCCTTGAATTTGTACTGGACATATATGATGAATCAGCAGTTTAGGGTTACGAGAAAGTGGTAGCTGCTTTATCAGGGTTAGGAGCATATTCAAGAAATCCAATCAAGTTGGATATCGACCTGAAAAACAGAGAAAATCCCCCTGCAAAGCCATCAACAGAAGAGCCACCAAATATGTTATTTTAGGAGTCAATAATACTTTACCGGTGATTATCGCAGCTAATCTTCTTGAAAGGCAGGTGAATTTTCTCATTGAAGTACTGCGGAAGCATATAAAAGCTATTGGATGGACAATAGCCAATATAGTAGGAATTCCTCCTGGCATCTGTACTCACAAGATTAGGCTCGACAGTGAATGTAAACCTACTGTGGAACATCAGCGGAGATTGAACCCTCAAATGCAAGAGGTGGTAAAAAAGGAGATCATCAAGTGGCTAGATGCGAGAGTGATCTACCCTATTACAGACAGTAAATGGGTAAGTATGGTGCAATGTGTACCGAAAAAGGGGGGGTATAACCGTAGTCCCAAATGCAAAAGGAGAACTTGTACCGACAAGACCAGTGACTGGGTGGAGAGTATGCATGGACTACCGTAAAATTAACCCATGGACCGAGAAAGACCATTTTCCAATGCCTTTTATGGATCAGATGCTTGACCGGTTATCAGAAAGAGGGTGGTATTGTTTATTGGATGGGTACTCCGTCTATAATCAAATCTATATTGTGCCGGAAGATCAAGAGAAAACCACTTTTACTTGTCCTTATGGAACATTCGCATTCAAAAGGATGCCATTCGGGCAATGTAATGCCCCAACAACATTTTAGCGTTGCATGCTGTCAATTTTTGCAGATATGGTTGAAGACTCTATGGAGGTGTTCATGGACGACTTCTCAGTCATCGGGGATACGTTCGAAGAGTGCTTGACCCACTTAGGACAAGTACTCCAAAGATGCGTTGAAATAAATCTAGTTTTGAATTGGGAGAAATGCCACTTTATGGTAAAATAAGGTATTGTTCTTGGGCATAAGGTGTCGCAAAAGGGGTTGGAAGTTGACAAAGCAAAAATAGAGGTCATTGAGAAATTACCCCCGCCAATTTCAGTAAAGAGTGTTCGCATCTTCTTGGGGCATGCAGGTTTTACAGAAGGTTCATTAAAGACTTCTCAAAGATTGCACTCCCACTATGCAAACTCTTAGAGAAGGAAGTGAAATTCCACTTTAATGACGCTTGTGTGGCTGCATTTCAGTGTTTGAAAGAGAAACTGATATCCACTTCGATTATTATCAGCCCTAATTGGTCTGAATCTTTTGAGTTAATGTGTGATGCTAGCGGTATGGCACTGGGGGTTGTATTGGGGCAAAAGCGCAACAAACTGTTTCACCCTATCTACTACGCAAGCAAGACTCTAAATAGTGCCCAGCAAAATTATACGGCCACCGAACAAGAGTTGCTTGCAGTAGTCTATGTATTTGAAAATTTTAGGGCATACTTGCTAGGCACTATAGTAATTGTACACACTGATCATGCTGCACTCCGGTACTTGATGGCAAAGAAAGATGCAAAACGATGATTGATTATGTGGGTACTACTATTACAAGAATTTGATTTCGAGGTAAAAGATCGAAAAGGATGCGAAAATCAAGTGGCTGACCATTTAGCTAGGTTGGAAACAAAGGCGAATGTTGAGCATGAGGTTGACATAGACGAATCTTTCCCCGATGAACGGGTGTTTGCAATATCCCTCAAACATACGCCATGGTATGTAGATTTTGCAAATTATATTGTGTGTGGGCTGATGCCGGATGAGTTAACTTTTTACCAACAGAAAAGATTCCTGTTCGATGTTAAAAAGTACTTTTGGGATGAACCATACTTGTTCCGAGAGTGTGCTGACCATGTTATCAGAAGGTGCATTCCAGAAGAAGAAGCAGTAGAAATTCTCCATGCTTGCCATACATCTCCAGTGGGAGGTCACCATGGTGGTGTTCGCACCGCCGCTAAAGTCCTCCAGAGTGGGTACTACTGGCCGTCACTCTACAAGGATACACATGAGTTTGCAAGGAAATGCTCTAAATCTCAGCAGCAAGGTGGAGTGTCTAGAAGACACGAATTACCTCTCACTTCTATTTTAGAAGTCGAGCTATTCGATGTATGGGGGATCAATTTCATGGACCCATTTGTGAGTTCGTTTGGAAATAAATATATCTTAATGGCTGTAGATTATGTTTCCAAATGGGTGGAAGCCATCGCACTTCCAAACAACTAAGGAAAAAGTGTTGTCCAATTCCTGAAACGCTACATCTTTTGCAAGATTTGGCACTCCGAAAGCAATCATTAGCGATGGGGGATCCCACTTTTGTAATAAGTGGTTCTTAATGGCACTGGACAAATATGGGGTGAAGCACAAAGTAGCAACCCCATATCATCCCCAAACAAGTGGCCAAGTCGAAGTGTCGAATCGGGAAATCAAAAGCATATTGGCAAAGACGGTGAATATCAACAGAACTGACTGGTCTAGGAAACTCGATGATGCATTATGGGCATATTAGACTGCTTACAAAACACCTATCAAAATGTCTCCATATCGGTTGGTTTATGGTAAGGCTTGTCATTTGCCCGTCGAGTTAGAACACAAAGCATTATGGGCATTTAAGTCTTTAAATGTGGACTGGTCAAGAACTTCAAGGGAGAGAGTAGAGCAGCTGAATGAACTGGATGAATTGAGACTCAGATCATATGAAAGTTCAGCAATCTATAAAGAGAAGATGAAGAAATGGCATGATGCTTGGATACTCAAGCGAGACTTCAAGGTCGGCGATTGGGTTTTGCTATATAACTCGTGACTTAGACTCTTCCCCGGAAAGCTCAAATCTAAATGGTCTGGACCGTTTAAAGTAACGTGAGTGTTTATCAATGGTGCCATAGAAGTTGAAGACCAGGAAGGACCTCTATTTACAGTGAACGGTCAACGACTGAAATTGTATTTGGAGGATTGTCAAGAAATTTTTTGGTTGAAGTGGTGTATTTAGAAGATGCCTAAAGGCGCTGCTGTGTCGTGCCACGACGTTAACTAAGGCACTGTTTGGGAGGCAACCCAAAACCAGGTATTACTTTCTTTTGCTTTGATAAAATAATGGTGTGTTGATTGTGCAGATGAAAGTACGAAGAGTGAACAAAAAGTGCAGATAGGCGAGTGATGAATCTAGTTGGTGAAGTAGTCTAATGGGTCGGCAGATCCGAACTTATCCGCCGTTAGACTCTAGACAACGTCAACATTAGAATCTGTAAAACTCAGTGATTGTTGGAAATCATTGGCGAATCACCAACCATGTTGGTGAGCATGCTAAAAACTACCGTTTGGACCCCCTTCAACCATAGGTTCTGTAAACTTCGGCGCAGAAACTACACAGTCAGTGTTCCGCTGAGGGAATTGGTGAAGTTTGACTAACGTCATCGAGTGAACGGTTTTTGCAAACCAAAGGATTAAAAGTCGTCACTTCATTCACTTACCCTCATTTTTTTTATCTGTTCAAAACCCACACCTGCATTATAGTTTTATATTTCTTGCACCTCTGAAGTATTTTGATTCATTGGTTTGTGCGCGGATTTGGATTGCATTGCCGCCTAGCTTCTCGGTAGTATTTCAATAAGTACAGAAGGTTAGTTCCTTAATAACCATACTTATTTCCTCAGCCACTAAAACCGCATAGACATGACCCTTCTTTCCATCCCTCTCTTTCTCCAGCTATCTTTAATTTTATTTGCATTTGAGGACAAATGTTTTTATTTGTGGAGGGGTGAGGCCCACCTGTGTGTGTGCTACACTTTTTGTTCTGTGATTATATCTGGGCTATTCTATTTAAAATGTGTTTGTACACTGCTTTTGTGGATGTTTGAACTCATGGCTCTCGTTTGTTTTTAATTGCAAAATGAGTTTGACCCTTTCGAAAATTTTTGAATTTTTTGCACATTTTTACCACCCCTCATGAGTTGAATGTGGCTGTTCTTTGCAAAAATTTAGGTCTCGATTTCGATCAATACCGATGACTTGAATAGTGCTCTCAATTGAACGAACATGAATGTATGGCTACGATGAGGCCAAATGAAGTTGCATAGACAATATGTGAACTCTTTGCATCTCGTTGTGACTAGCCATTTATCGAATTGATTCTCTTGTTATGACTATTGAACACTAGCGAATGTGTGTAGTCTTGCTTAACTTACGTGTCGATGCCTTGTGTGATTAGCTTGCTTTGAACCATGCATAAATAAACCTAGAATTTTCCCTGTTAGTCTGATTGATTTGGAAAGGTTCTCTCGATATGATCTTAGGTAACTTTAAAGAGTGTGAGCCAAATTTGACATATACCTCTTTTGTAGCCTACCCGTGAGCGTGTGAAACTCTTTTGAACACCCTTTGAGCCTTGCCTTTCTTTGGAAGAACCTTGGTGAACCCTAGACCTTACTTGACCCACTACATATAATCCTCTTGATTTGTGGTTTAGCAAATAGCAAAAGCCTAAATTGAGGGTGTAGTGAAAAGGAAAAGGAGAAGTCAAGAAGTGCAAGAAAAGCCCCCCTTAACCCATGGTATTGCATGAAAATGGAACCCCTTCAATTCAATTACAAATAAAAAAAATCTTACGAAGGAGATCGGGTTCCAAGCAATCCATGAAGGTGAATAAAAAGGTGACTTAGAAGCACTAGAAAAAGAATTGATAGAAGAAAAGAAGGGAATGCCTTGAGAATACCACATCCCACAAGAACAAAGTCACTGAGCCTAAATGACCATACCTTTGCACTCAGCCCCATTACAAGCCTTAGAAAGACCTTTTTGAACTTGAGTAAGCCAAATCAAAAGTCGATTGGAAAATAAGGGCAACCCTATGGGTGAAAACATGCATTGTGTTCCTCTTTTTGAGTGTGAGCGTTGCATCTGATTCCTGATCTTGAATTGATTAAACTCTGTGTGTGAATATGGAATCATTCTTTATGTGAGGGCATTTAGATACTTTTTGTTGAACTTGAACTTGCACAAGTAGCAAGTATTACGAGCATGCGAATCTTTGGTAATGGTGTGTCACAACTTGAATCTTTGAGTACATAGTTGATCTTTGCATAAGTAATTTGAATCTTGTTGTGTATATTCATGATTGAGTCTTGTGTAGCACTATTTGAGACACCCTTTTTGAACGGCTGAACTTGAGTTTGCTTGAGGACAAGCAAAAGTTTAAGTTGGGGGTGTTGATGAGTCCACAATTTGCAATCATTTAGGGTTTTATTTTGATAGAATTAGTGTCCTCGAATGCTTATTTTGTCTCAATATTTGATGAAAACTCTTAAGTTTCAGGTATTTGAAGTTTTAGTAGAAGCATGGACACTGAGGCACAAAAAGACTGGAAAGAACGAAAAAGCTGAAGCCTGAGCATCGCCAAACATATTTGGCGATTCGCTGAAAGAACAGACTCCTCCCTTTGTTCCAATATGCGATGCCCCTGAAGGAAGAGGATCAAGAAGGCAATGAGAGGAGCAGTCGGTGCTTCACCGAATAGTTCCACAAAGTAGTACTATACCGCCCAATAGTCCAGAACGTGAAGACGCTGAAGGTAAGCACTAAACGACGATGAGAGAAAAGATGGGCAAGTCGCCGAATCACTCGGCAAACTCGACTAATTTCGCTGAGCTATCCACCAGCACTAATTTCTGATGGCTATAAATACTAAACTTGTTATTAATTTTAGCAGTTCTGAACCATTTTTATATTATTCACAATAAAATAATACTCTTTAGATATTTTTCTCTCAAGTTTGGATAGGGTTTTGTGGGAGACTCGAAGAGAGAAGGATTTCATCTTCCCCAAGTTGGAAGTGGGTCTTCTCCATTCTTCTTCCTTTGTTTAAATCAAGGTTTAATTTCTTATACCCATTTGATTTTAGTTTCGTTTTAGGTGTATTTTGTTATTTCTTGATGTGTGGCTAAAAACCCCCATTCTTGGGGTGTGATTTAGCAAATATGTGTTGATATTGTTGTTGGATCTTGCTTGCTAATAGGCTAGATGTATTTTAATGGTGATTTCACCTAGTGGTTGTGGTTTAATTTAATGAGTTTGTAGTTGCAAATACAGAACCACCCATGTGTTTTTGGCTTGCCCGAGAGGGAGGTCGCGAAACCAAGACCACTAGACTGATGTCCTAAGGAGTGGGTCGACATGAGGTTCAGCCCAAGAGGGTGAGCCCTAGTCCCATATCCTAACACTCAGCTCGAGAGAGTGAGTGGGGTAAGGCATAGGCTGGTCTTCATGCGACAGATGGGTGTCCGAGAGGAACCCATTTGAAACGGGGTAAGTTCCCCGAGAGGGAACTTATTTCCATTTAAAGCTTAGGCTAGTCACTATTATTTTGCAAATTTCCTATCGAAAGCATGTACCCAATGATTTATATCAGCTTGTATTGCAGTCACACCCCAAGAACTTCTCCTCATACTTGATTTTCTTGTTAATTTTTTTTGTTGTTTTTACTACTTATGACAAAACCCCCATTTGATAGTTGACACTTTCGTGTTACCCCCTTTAATTTACTATGTTTTTGTTTGTCAATATCTTTAGCTACGACTAGTTAGACCGTAATTTTATTTTTCTATCAATTCTCAAAACCACTCCCTTGGGACACGACCCCAACCTTTAGTTGGGTTACTATACTGTTGACGATCGTAGACACCCATACCATAGGTTAGTGTCATTGGTCACGATAAGCATCACTAACCCACTGAATAAGGCATTCTAAACTCAATGGAACCATCAAAACTTCCATCCGAGGTCGTTTCGTTGAAAAATAGGTCCCACACCCAAGTTTTGCTTTAAGCTAAAAACCACAAGAAAGCTTAAATTGAGACCGGAAGCCTAGGGAACCACACAAAAGGTTGTTCTAGACTAAACTCAACACTTCAGAGCTAATTGTGCTGACATTATTCTTATCTGAGCACATTTACCAAGAATGTTGACCAAAGTCAACCCTTAGCTTAATATTCCAAGTTAAAACGCCTAACGACACAAACTCACACTAGAAGTCTCGGAGCCCAAACCAACCATGCCCTTAGCCTAAAATGGCCCTTCCGGAGGTGATGAAACCATCAGAATTGCATTATGAGGCCGTCTTCCTAAACTTTTGACTGAAGTCAACCATTCAAGTTTCAAAGGCTCCAAAATATGGAACTTGCACAAAACCAAACGAACGACCAGGTGACCGAACTATCAGTCCCAGCAAATCATAAATGACTTGAGTTTGCTACAGAAAATCTTTAAATATTGAACCTGAGGCATAAACACATAAATAACCCGGAGTTCATTACAATTGGAAAGCGTGTAATTGAGTTAAAATAATCATTATAAGATCAAAATCGAACAATTGAATCAACACAATTTGAAACCATGAAGAATTCATTGAAAACCTAATAAGTTTGATGAAATTAAACTTGGAGAATTGAGAAATCGCGGGAGTTAAGTGTGTCATGGGGAGAAGGAGAGGGACGTATCCAAGGTTATGAGAGAGATAGAGAGAGAGAGAGAGAAAAAAGGGAATTTCTGTAATTTTTTTAAATTGTAGGGAATTTTAGAAATCATGGTAGCTTAAGTTGTGTAGTCTGGTCATTTTTCCTCTTAGCTATGCTTGCATTCATTACACACATTATATTTATGCATTGTTTGGTTTGATGCATTAAAATAACATGCATTGCATAAAATATTTTATTTACAAAGATACTCACCATAATTATGATGAAAAAGATGTAAAAAAAGGTTTTCAGGAATAATTGGGTCTTTAATCATGTTAATGCATGCATTAAAGCCATTTCGTTACTAATACCTAGAAATCCATGGTATTAGTAATAAACACCTTAATACACAATAGAATGTATATAATTAATTATACATAGGTTGGAAAAGAGTACCAAACAAGGTACTAGTAATATACAAAGATAATGCATGCATTATTTTCCCTAATACATTGTACCAAACAACTCCTTAGTGTTCACAATTAGGGGTGTCAAATGGGCGAGTTCGGTTAAATTGGGGATACTAAAATGGAAAAATTACATAAATACACAACTTAAGATATCATAATCTTTAAAATTTCCTACCATTTAATTTTTTTTGACAAAAATTCCCTCTCAGATACATCTTATCCCCTTTCAAATACATTCTTATCCTCTCATATAGATCCCTACGTACCCCCCGGATACATCTCTATCCCTCTCGGATACATCCCTATCCCTTCTCGAGTAAATATCTCCTATTGAGTAATGTATCATTTGCAATGTATCAGACATCTAAGGAATGTATTCGAGAATAATGAAAAATCTATGATTTTTGTAATTGAAAAAACTTCTGAGATAGGATGTAGTTAGCCCCAAATGTATGAGATTTATGTACTTTATACTATTAAAATAAATTGAATTAGAAATCGGATTGGGTCATGACCTGCCCAAATTTACTTTGTGCTCAAATGGACTAAAAATAGAAATGGGTCATGATCTGTCTAATTTGACTCGCTTAATCTCAATAATTTTAACGTATTGTTATTTCACGTTTATAACCACAATTTGAATTTCAACACAAGAAAATAAAAGTTACAAATAAATAGATAAATCTTAGAAAATAAATAAAAATAGATAGTTATAACATACATTACACAATGCAAATAAAGAGTCTTAAAACAGGTTGAAATTAAAAATTAAATTGGGCTCAAATGAAGATTGTATTAAATTAAGTTAAGACTTGAATATGTTGAGCCTTCCCGAATTCAAATTATCTCAAGACAAACCCATAAAATTATGGAATAATTGGACGAATTACCTATATTTGGGCTCATTTTGACACTCATATATATTTACTACCTTATAAGCATGAACTCCCTAACTTGAATGTTAAATTATTATAATACCCCCAACTTAAAACACCCAATTTATTATATTCTATATCTTATATTATATTTATTTACTCTATATTATATTAAAAGCTGACACCTTTCACATTGATGGGTAGTGACTTTTTCGAAGGGTTGTGACTTTTTTGATGAGTTATGACATTTCTTAAACGTTGTGATTTTTTGTAAGAATTGTGAGTTGTCTATTAAGTCACGATAAACACCTTTTCATACTATCCTTTGTTGTCTATAAATTGAGGGGTTTCTCACACTTTTAAATAAGTTTTCTGTTCTTCTTCTTAAAACAATGAAGATTGTGATAGTTGTTCAATTATGCAATTACAATATATCTTGTGGGTAAATTACATAGATCAAGAAAAACTGATGTAACAATGAAAATGGAATAACTCAACTTCCAAAGAGAAGATTATCTAGATAATTAATATGTACCCATTTTCATAGTAATAAATAAACTTTTGCAGCAACTTCTACTTGATAAAGAATTTCAATGATTTTCTGTTGCACAAACTATAACTTGGTGCTCAAGTTGTGAAAAGTCTCAAACTATTGGAGAAAAAAGATAAATCTTTTTTGAAAGAGTCCAATCTAAATTTAATAAGTACTCCTGTGTTCCAATTTATTTGTTGTACTTTTATTTTTATTCGGCTTTAAATAGAATGTTCTTTTTTCTTGGGGTGGGGGTGCACCTTTAATACCACAAAGTTCAAAGACATTTTTATATATTCTACATATCTTTAAATTAAAAAGTCTTCTTTTTAAAAAAAAATAAAAATTCATATCAAATTAAAATTAGACAAATCTATATCTATCTTTTTTATCTATTTATTCTATACTACCTTAAAAGAATGAACTACCTAACTTAAATGTTAAATTATTTTAATACCCCCAACTTAAAACACCAAATTTAGCATATCTTTTATATTGTATATTGTATTATATTTATTTATGTATATTATATTATATAATATTAAAGGCAGACACATTTTCACATTGAGGGGTTGTGACATTTCAAAAGAGCTATAATTTTTCCGATGAGTTGTTACCTTTTCGAAGTGTTGTGACTTTTCTGTAGGGTTGCGACTTTTCCAAAGAGTTGTAACTTTTCCAAAAAGTTATGACTTTTTCGATGAGTTGTAACCTTTATGAATGATGATGACTTTTCTAAAGGGTTGTACTTTTTTTTATAGGGCACAATAAGCATATTTTTCATACGCTACCCTTTGTTGGCAATAAAAAGAGAGGTTTCCTCAAATTTTTAAACTTCAATTTTTAAAAGTTTTTCATTGTTGTTATTCTTCTTCTTCTTAAAACACCCAATTTAGTATATCTTCTATATTTTATATTATATTTATTTATATAATATTATATTAAAAGAAGGCACCATTTTAAATTGAATGGTTATGACTTTTCCAAAGAGTTGTGACTTTTCCGATAAGGTGTGACCTTTCCGATTTATGATAAGAAAAAATATGCATATGCTTGTACAACACTTTGTTAATTATACATAGATGGGCTTCCTCACATTTTTGAACTGTGATTTTTTAATATTTTCTATTCTTCTCTTCTTAAAACCTATAGTTTGATTTCCAGACGTTGACAATCTCAAAGTTCAGTGAAATTAGAACACTCACTCATATGAATTTTAAATAAATATAATACTCCAACTAAAAACATCAAATTTAGTATATCTTCTATATTTTATATCAACATTTATTTATATTTTATTATATTATATTAAAAATAAGAACTCCAAGTCTCCAACAATACAATAATAACTAAGTAATGCACTATGGGGAAGCGAGGAGAAAGTATATTTAAGAGGTGTAACTAAGAGATCTTACGAGTGACTAACTTTCATTAGTAATCATAAGAAAATTTACATCCCTTATTCATATGAACTTATACTTTATCATACCGTTTATAATTATTTACTAACTATTATTTTTTAATAATATTCACATTATTTTTTAAATATAGTGTAGTACATGGTTTGAAATTCACGTGCAACAAAACTAGTTCTCAATTATGCACGTAAAGTCTCGAAGAAGAAAGAAATTGCATGCTGCAACAATAAGGCACATAATAAGTAGTTAGATGATAAATATAACGGAAAAGGTTCAAATATACCCCTGTACTATTAGAAATAGTTTAAATATACTCTTTGTTATACTTTTGGTTTAAATATACCCCTTCCGTTATACTTTGGGTTCATATATACCCCTTTCGTTATACTTTCACAGAAATTTACCATTAATTTTAACGGAAGAACAATTTTAAGCTCAAAATCAAATGATTCATCTTCGATTTTAAATAGAGATTTAACCTGACATGACCCAATTTCTTTTCTTTTCATATTTTCTCTTAAAAGACCCACATATGATTTTTGATGATTTCATAAAAAAAAATGGAGTTCACTGGAATAATTGTTCAATTTCAAAAAGAATAACTACAAACCAAATTTGTGATTGATCTTTATATTATCTCAAAGTTGTGCTTTTTCTGGTTCATTCTTGGAATTAGTAATAGTTTACTTTATTAGTTAACACGAAGTTTTTTATTTTTCCTCTTTGAATATTGAGAATCATTTTTTCTCTATTTGACCAAAATTTATATAGTGCTTGATTATCACTGGATCATATTTACTATCAGGTACTTTTTGTTTTTTCGTTTTTTTTTGGACTTCTTATATGAAAAGCACAATCTATTATTTGCGGCATAGTTGAAATTTTTTTCATATTCTTATTCGATACTAGTAGTATATAATTTTGGATGCATTTTTCCTCTTGAATTTACTTTAAATTTTCAGGACACTCTTTTCTATTTAATCAATCGATTGTATTCCTAAGATAGATAGCTTGTTTGTGAAATGGGCAAAAGGCGCGAGATTCTGGTAATTTTTATTTTTCGGTGATATTATCAAAAATTAGATCTGGATCTTGAGAAAAGAACATGAAAAGAAAAAAAATGGTTTGGATCAAATGGGTAGATTCATAAATGAATTTGGTATTAAAATTGGGAATGAATTATTTGGTATTTATACATGTCCTCCAATAAAATTAAGGGTAAATTTGTGCGCCAAAGTATAATGAGAGGGGTATATTTGAACCCAAAGTATAACATAAAGGGTATATTTGGACTCGAAATATAACAAAAAATATATTTAAACTATTTCTAATAGTAACAAGGGTATATTTGACTTCACAATTCACGTTGCTTTTTTGTTGCCCTCTTAGGACGCAAGGCTTGGGGCGCTATAAATAAAGGAAAGATTAATAATATAATTAGCAGCTTCCACATATATAATTAGCAATATAAGAATGACAAGTGCAGTTAGTATACCGACGATTGATCACTCAAATTTCTTCTAGGATGAAGAGGAAGAGGAAGAGAGGAAGAAGAGGGTGAGAGAAACAATCATTCAAGCCTGCTCCGAGTACGTCTTATTTCAAAAAGTAAATCGTGGCGTACCCATAAATGTGATTTTCCTAGCTATGGAGCAGTGCAAGGAATTCTTTCATCTTCCATATGAGGATAAACTGAAACTTTATACATTTCAATCACATCTTATTCCTTATGGTTACTGCAAGCACAAAGATGATAAGAAGGAATACTTATTTATGTCCCCTCCTGGAACCACTGCCAACGTTTTTCCAACCAATCCACCAAATATCCAGTAAGTTAACTTTATTGCTCATGATTTTATTATATATGCCATGGTTTGTTCTTACAAAAAGAGTTGAATCCTTTTACTGGTATCACGACCCAAAAATGGATGTGATGACACTCGTCTTTTAATCCAACCATGAAGATAAGGTGAGGAAGTAAAATAAAATTAAGAATTAAATAACAATCACTAATGCGGATAACAAGTCAACTTATCTAAATCCCCAAAACCTAATTGTCATGTGCACAAGCCTCTATTGTATTACAATAGATTTGAAAGAAAATACGTAAGTCTAAAATGATATTTTATCTAAAGTAGAACAAAATTAGAACAGGAGTATGAGGGTACGGTGAGATGAAAAACAACTATCTCACAAATCTCCATAGGAAGCCTCGGACAAGGAGTGAAGAGAAAGTACCACGAAGATTAGGGCTCGTAACCTACACAAATATAAAGGCAAGGGATGAGTATCAAACCACACGGTACTCAGCAAGCAAGCTCCTAAATAGAAACCTAAGAATATAGAATATGGGTACTCCTTACACTAAAACTAAATCTCCACAACTACAACATGAATAAAATCGGCCCAACCTAACAGTTCACAATTTACATAGCTCATAACTCAATGAAAACACTCCAACAATTTCAGATCAACAATATACAAGATAAAGTTCATCAATCATATGTTCCATAGAAAAGTACTCACAAGTTCACAATGATAAAGATATGCAATACAATGAGATGCAATGCCAAATATTGTGATACATGCCTGACCTAGTGATACACACTCGTTGTCTCTTAATCCAGGACCCATGGAGGAGTTATAAGGTCAATGCATCTGTCATGGCATGCGATACGATCCTTGATAATAGAATCCGTTGTGGTGTATGACACGTGCCTCGAGTCATAAAATCTATCTGAGCGGCGACACGTCCCTCGAAAGGTTCATCCTCTTTGGTTCTTTATTCTTCTCAAATCCATATAATGCTTGTCACAACCATGTCTCAGAAACAATGCAAATTACATGTTCACACAACTAATGAGGATATGACCATTTCCATATCAATTCACAATTCATAACAACACAATCATGATACAACATCAATAATGAATCAATAAATCTTCCAATCTTTCTCAACATATCACACATCAATATATAATCAAGTTTCCTTTAATTACCCCTATTTTCCTCATTAGGATCATTCAATATGAAAAATTCAACCCATCACCAAGTCTCATTACTCTCCAACACATACAACAAGAAAATATATGACTCTATGCACTTAACAAGGGGCCAAGAAATCCACTTGCCTCAATTGATCAAACAATCACTCTGGAACATGAGCCTTCCCCATTTTTGGGCTTTCAAATCAATGCAATCTATTCAAATAATAATCACAATATGATTTTGAAACCAACAACATCAATATTACTATATGTCTAACCTATATCCAAAAAACTCGCCGAAATCCATAATTATTTTCCTACATCTCAAGCCAAGTGTTAAGTTTTAATATCTCCAAATAACCTAACTCTTATAATGTTTATATAATATAATACACCTAATATTTAATTACCTATTTTAATATAGCTAGAGTGTGATAATTATAAGAAAGGTCGGAAAAAGAATTAAATATCATAGAAGAATACAGTTTTACAAAATTACCAGTTTATTCGCTGACACTATCAATTGCATACAAAATCAGCACATCCTCAAACAATTATTATTACATCACCAGGACCTTATAAACATTAGCCCACCATTAGGAAGAAGCGATCTTGAGCAAATTACAAAAACCAAATTAATAGTAAAATAATAATGCCTGAATTCATGGTTTGAAGCATGTGTACCAAAAACCTGAAGTTCGACTTTTTTTTCCTTCTCCCATTCATTTGCCTAGATAAGTTTCTGTCTCTTTTTTTAAAAAATAAAATAAATTAATTGTTTTTTAAAAGTGACAAACCCACTAACATATTTTAATACATGGGCCAAGTGAAATAGGGTATTAAATAAATTATGAACTTGACTCATTAACCACCAACTAAATAAAAATAATTATTTGATGAATTCTTGTCAATAAAGTAATCACAGTTATTGAATAGTTCAAAAAATCCCAAACAACCCTCACTGACTGATCATAAATTACTTGGGGAAACTATCGGGAGGGATAAAACGGAAATTTTATGAAAATTTCAAAAATGACATTCTAAGGTGATTATTATATTATCGACCACTAAAAATCATGTTTGTCCTCGAACATAAAGTAAAAGAAAGAACCCGAAGCTTCGAAAAGCTGAGGATATCTGACAGGCATATCACACTCTCTCTCCCACGTTGCCTCTCCATCTGAACAGTGCTTCCACCGTACCTTCATTGAAGCGATCCCCTTGGTCCTAAGATTCTTAACCTACCTATCCAATATAGCTATAGGCTCCTCCTCGAATGTCAAGTCAGGACCAAAATCCACCTAATTGAGTGAAAGCACATGCGGCTCAACTGGAATATACTTTTGTAAGCATGGAGACCTGGAAAACAAAATGTACATCTGACCAACTAGGTGGCAAAGCCAACTTATAGGTCACCTCTCCAACTCATTCTAAAATCTCAAATGGGCCATTGAATCAAGGGCTAAGCATTCTCTTCTTTCCGAAGTGCATCACACCCTTCATGGATGGCACTCTGAGAAAAACATGATCACCCTCCATAAAACTTAAGGCTCAAACCCTCCTATCTTCATAACTCTTTTGTCGACTCTAGCCATCAACAATCTATCCCGAATCATATGGACCCGGTCTATGGAATATCTAAGGCAGTATGTATCTAATGAGTCCATCTAAGCTGAATCAAACCAACCAATTAGAGATCTACAACGTCTACCATACAACACCTCAAATAGGGCTATCTAAATACTGGAATGGTAACTGTTTTTGTCGGCAAGCTCTACTAAAGGCAAGTGTTGATCCCAATGAGCACCAAAGTCAATCACACACGCTCGGAGCATGTACTCCAACACCTAAATCATTCTCTTATACTTACTATCTATCTTAGGGTGAAAGGCCATATTTAGAACCAACCCAGTACACAAACCATGTTGTAGGGTCTTCCAAAAGTGAGAAGTGAATAAAGAACCATGATAAAATATAATAGAAACAAGTGCTCCATATAGACAAACTATCTAACTAATGTAGAGTTGAGCTAACTTTTCCATTGTGTATTTAACCTCAACTGGGATGAAATGGGTAGATTTGGTCATCTTGTCAACAACAACCCAAATAGAGTCATAACCACCCATTATGGTAAGCAAACTCACAACAAAGTCCATAATGATCTGCTCCCACTTCCAAGTAGGAATAGTCATGCTCTCATATATTACCCCGGGCCGTTGGTGCTCACACTTGACCTGTTGAAAAGTCAAACACCTTGAAAAAAAGTTTGTAATATCCCTCTTCATGCCACACCACTAGTAATATTGACTCAGGTCCTGATACATCTTCGCCGCTCCTAGATGGATGGAATATCAAGAACAATGGGCCTCCTAAAGAATCAATCTAATCAACTCCCTCACTTTGGGCACACAAATGCTACCTTCTGTCCTCAACACACCATTAGAATCAAGCGCAGCCTCTTTGGCTTCACCCCCTCAACACCTTGTCTCACATAAGACATAACTTCTCATGATCAAATTGTTGCTCACGGATCTGCTCCACTAAAGAAGATTGGGCCTTAGTAAAAGAAATCATACCACCACTTTTCTCTAATATCTGCAATCGAACAAGACTGTTAGCTAATTTCTGAACATATTTGGCCAACAGTTTCTCCTCAATACTGAGCGCGGAAAGACTCCCTATGCTAGGAATCTTCCTACTCAAAGCATCAACAACCACATTGGTGTCACGCCCCGATCCTACACCCTGGATGCTGAATGCACTCATGAACCATTATTTATCTCCAAGAGAATCATTGGCCTGGTTGACTACTTAGCGGAAGACTAACTCAAGAAAATTTAAGCTTTAAAATGGAATTTAAATTCAAAACTCTCAAAACTTCTCAAAACTTCTCAAAACTCAAACTATCTCAAAATAGTTTACTCAAAACTATATGAAAATACTCTAAAAATAATGATAGCTTTTCAGAATAGTTCAAAGGAAATACTGAAAGAAATTCAACAATAACTATCTATGAAGCCTCTATAGTTCAACATGGATGTCGGGACAAGACCCACGACACCTCAAAACTACTAAACTAAAAAACAAGAGTGGAGTCCTCCGGAATACAAGGAAAGCTCACCAAATCTAGAAACAAGTGCAAAGTGATCTCAAAGAAGCCCCTGTTGATGATCATGAACACCTATATCTACATCATAGAAAGATGCAAATGGAATGACATCAGTACATTGAATGCATGAGTATACAATAAAGCTGAATGGATAAATAACTAAACTGGTAAGGCTGGAAGAATACACACCTCAACTCAACTCAATACAAAGCAATAATAAGAGATGAATATTTAAATATTCATAAATAAAAGATGCTAACTCAAGGATATATATAAAAATACAATAACTTACTCTTTAGAATTTGAGAGATTCTCTAATCGACAACCATCACTATGAGCTACGTCATGATATAACGTCTCATCTACGCTACCAAAATTATCCTAAACCTTGCCAGGTATAGAACATCTCAACTAAGTGGATGCACTAAAAGCTCTGCTAGAAAGCAATAAGAAGACATCTAAAAAGTATGATCTTTTACCCATGTTGGCTACATAGTTTATGATAAATATGAGTATTATAAACTTATACCTATATCAATGATCAATACTACTCTCAATAAATATATACTCATGCTCAAATGTATAAAACACACTCTTTCTAATTTTGAGGTAATTGCTCTGAAATATCTATAAACTCATTAATTCATTTAGAAATCAAAGTTTCTATTTTCTTAATGTAAAATGATACATTTGGGAATACTTAGTTTCGTTATTCTCTTTCTCTAATCATGTATAAAACTCTTTTCAAAACTCATCTTTGCTTTTTCAGAAAATTGGTTTATGGCCATTGTTTGGTTAAAAAGGATTCTCAATAATAACTCAGTAAATGCTCAATAATAACTCAACAATAGTGTTCATGCTGAAAAATAGACATGAACAATCAACTAAAAAATCTCAAAACAAGATATAGCAACTCAATAATCACGAAATAAAATTTAGAACACAACAACGAATCTCATCTCAAGAATTATCAAAATTAAGGATGTAACCCTAGATCATTCTTTATTGATAGAAAGTAGATGTAAGGTGTGAGGAAAAACTAAGTCCATCACTATTATAGCCTTACATGAACTCTTGAAGTGGTTTGAAGAAAGTCTTGATCGAAAGATCTGAAACCCTAGCTTTAGTCTTTCTTGAGGTTTTCTTTGATATGAAGGATGAAGAAGAATCTCGGATTAGAAAATTTAGGATTCTTAAAGAGAATCTTGAACTTGGAGCCTTTAGATCTTGAGAAGTTGGAGAAATCCCTCTCTTAGAGTTCTTGATCTTTGGAAGAAGGAGAATTACGAATTTTGAGAGTTGTTATATGTATAATGATGGTATTAGGTTATACGATAGACTTAAGGAAGTTGATTTAGTGTGAAATATCAATAATACCCTTCTCGGAACGTAAGAAAACCATAAGAATCAAAGAAAATGACATGTTAATGAATCCCGTTGGCCAAATTGGCGATCAAGAGGTCTCCTTGCCAAAAATACTCACCGGATCGCTGATGCTTATTGTGACCAACGACACTAACCTACGGTTTGAGTGTCTACGATTGTCGATAATATAGTAACCCAACCAAGGGTTGGGGTTGTGTCCCAAGAGAGTGGTAGTGAAAATAGTAGTTAGGCTAGAATTTTGTTCTAGTTAGCTATAGTTTGAGAAATTATCGAATAAAAACAAAGTAAATTCAAGTGGGTGACACCAAAGTGACAAATATCAAAGGGGGTTTTGTCAGAAGTAGCTAAAACAACAAAAATAGAGAGAAAGTCTAGTATGGGGAAAAGTTCTTGGGGTGTGACCACAATATATATTGATATAAATCGTTGGGTACATGCTTTCGATAGGAAATTTGCAAGATAATAGTGACTAGGCTAAGCTTTAGATGGAAATAAGTTCCCTCTCGGGCAACTTACCCCATTTCAAATGGGTTGCTCTCGCACACCCATTTTCCGCATGAAGGCCAGCCTATGCCTTACCCCAATCACTCTCTCGAGCTGAGTGTTAGGATATGGGACTAGGGTTCACTCTCTCGAGCTGAACCTTATGTTGACCCACTCCTTAGGCCATGAATCTAGTAGTCTTGGTTTGGCTACTTCTCTCTCGAGCAAGCCGAAAATACATAAATAAACTTGTATTTGCAACTACAAATTTGTTAAATTCATCAACAACTACTAGACGAAATCACCATTAAACTACATCTAAACTATCAGCAAACAAGACCCAACAAAAATCATAACCATATTCGCTAAATCACACCCCAAGAATGGAGTTTTTAGCTACACATCAAGAGATATAAATTTATACCTAAATGAGCTTGCATTCAAATGGGTATGAAGATTTAAGTCTTGTTACAGGCCAAGAATGAAGAATACAAGACACCCAAGTCCAAATCCTTGGAGATGAAACCCTCTTCTTCTTCAAGTTTCCAAAACCCTCTAAAACATAGAGCAAAATTATCCAAATGTACTATTCTCTAAGTGAATTATAATAAAACTTCCACGCTAAAACTAAAACTCTAACTAGTATTTATAGTTATCACAGATTTGTGCTGCAGCAGATCGTTGAGTGTCATTAGTCGGAATTGCCGATCAACTCGGTGATTTGCCCTATGGTGTTGTTCATCGCCATCTTGTACCAACCTTCTTCATCGTCGTGCTCTGGGCCATTGGGCGGTATGGTACTGCTTCGTGGAACTCCTCGGCGATGCGCCGACTGCTCCCTTTTCTGCTAACTTGATTCTTTTCTTCAGGGCTCAGCACACTGGAACATAAGGCTAAGTAAGACCCTTCAGCGACTCGCCAAGTGGACTCGGTAATGCTCATGCCTTCATTTCTTAGTTCTTTTCAGCCCTTTTCGTTCCTTTTTTGCGACGTAGTGTCCATGCTCTCTTTAACTTCAAATACCTGAAACTTAAGGGTTTTCATCAGATATTGAGATAAAATAAGCATTTGAGGACACAATTTCTATTAAAATATAGCCCTAGATAAGTCTAATTTGTGGACTCATCAACACCCCCAACTTAAACTTTTACTTGTCCTCAAGCAAATTCATGTTCAGCCGTTCAAAAAGGGTGTCTTAAACAGTGTTACACAAGACTCAATCATAAATGCACACAACAAGACTCAATTTACTTATGCAAAGATCAAATGTGCACTCAAAGATTCAAGTTGTGACTCACCAATATCAATGAATCTCATGCTCACAATACTTGCTTCAAATGCAAGTTCAAGCTCAACTATTGTGTTCAAATGTCCTCACAAAAAGAATGATTCCATATTCACCCAATGGTTTCACAGTTTAAATTTTTGGAATCAGATGCAACACTCACACTCACAAAGAAGAACATAATGCATTCTTTCACCTATTGGTTTGCCCGTATTTTCCAATCAACATTTGTTTCAGCTCACTCAAGATCAAAGAGGTCTTTTCAAGGCTTGTAATGGGGCAGAGTGCAAAGGTATGATCATTTAGGCTCAGTGACTTTCATCCTCATGAAATGTGGTGCTCATAACACTTCCTTTCCTTTCCCTTTTATCATTTTCATTAGTGCTCATAAGTCATCATTTTATTCACTTTCCATGGAATGCTTGGAAACCCCATTTCTTTTGTATTTTATTCCACAAATTTCTTTTTCATTCTTTTTCTGTCTTTACTCTTCTTCTTTTTTAATATGGAGGGGTTCCATTTTTCTCAAAACCATGGGTGGGATTGACTTTCTTGCACTTCTTGATCTGCATCCTCTTTTCACCACACTCCCAACTTAGGCTTTTGGCCTAAGGTGACCATTCAAATTAACCACAACTTCATGAGGATTATGGGTAGTGGAGAAAGAATGGTCTAGTGTTCATCAAGTTTCTTCCAAAGAAGGTTAAGGTTCAAGGGGTGTTCAAGAGAGGTTCACACACTCATAGGGTAAGTCACAAAAGAGGTATATATCAAATTGGCTCACACTCGAAGAAGTTGCCTAAGATAATATCAATAGATAACATCACATAGTTGATTGAACCAACGGGGAAAATTCTAGGATCTATCATGCATAGTTCACAGGTAAGCTCATCACACTAGGCATTGACACTATAAGTTAAACAAGACTCCACACTTTCGCTAGTGTGCAATGATCATCACAAGAGAATCAATTTGATATAACGCTAGTTATAACGAGATGCAAAGAGTTCACATATTGTCTATGCAACTTCATTTGGCCTCATCGTAGCCACGCATTCATGTTCGTTCGATTGTAAGAACTATTCAAGTCATCGGTATTGATCGGGATCGAGACTTAAATTTTGCAAAAGAACAACCACATTCATCACACGAGAGGTGGCAGAAATGTGCGGAAGGGTCAAAATCATTTTACAATTTAAAACAAGAAGGGAGCCATAAGCTCAAACGTCCACAAAAACACATAAAACACAATTTTAAAGCAGAACAACCCAAATATATACAAAAAACATAACTATCAACACAAAAGGTGTGCGCCTCACCCCAGCACAATTTAAAACTATTTCTCCTCAAATGCAAATAAAAGTATCAATAGTAAAAATATGATAAGATAGAAAGGGAGGTAAAAATAGGTCCTATCTATGCAGTCTCTCTCTCTATCGTGGTCTCAGTGGCTGGTGCAGCCGTCTGTATATGGGCATCAGTGCCTGGAGTATCCTCAGATGAAATAGCAATGCCCGATCTAGGAGTTGCTGTGGGCGTCTCAGTCGGCAATGTCTGGATCACCGGCTGCACAATCGTCTCTAAAAGATCTGGCAAGTCTCTGAATATTCCCTCATCTCTGCTTTCCTGTGTCTTCTCAGCATGTACTGATATCAACTCCTCGTCGGTCTCTGCATCCGACTCTTTATGTGCTGCACCATCGCTCTGCACATCTCCAGTAGTCTCAGGAGCATCCTCATCATCTGCCCTCTCTGAGGGCTCAGAAGTCGGAGCAGGCGAAGATGCCTCTGCTGGTAATGAGTCAATATTGACCTCTGGAGAAGTGTCTGTTGGAGCTGCTCTCCTTCTGTCAACCTCCTCTCGAGTGAACTCGTCCTCGATACGTCAGATGTCCGTGGAGGATGAAGGGATGACATTTATATCATTCGCAGGATCCCAGGGTATTCCGGCATGCCGGCATAACTCAGTGATCAAGATCGGGAATGGCAGAGAGGTAAGTCTCTGCTTGGCTCTCATAGCCATCTCCTGCAGAGTCAGCAGTCCTAGGTCGATCCTCCTCTTGGCCATGATAGAACCAAGGCAAGCCGCCTTAGGATGGCGCTGAATGGACTCATTTTGGGATGGCATGATAGTGCTGCTGATGAAGCCAAACCAGAACCTGGAGGCGATGTTCATGTCCCTCTTCTCAATGGGAGCTCCTGCATCCATCCACCTCAGGGTGTTGTCAGAAATCATCGGAGCCAACCAACCCTTCAAGTGATCCAAGGACTGAACAATCGACAACCACTCATAAGGGAGTGCAGAGTGTAGCGGTCTACCTAATACAACATTAATATGCTCGCTGTGACACTCCATCTCCTTACCTCTGACCATGACTGACTTCACCGGTCGAAATTCACTTGCCTTCTTCTTATTCTTAGGCACCAATTCCCCATAAGCAGTGTAAAACTCTCTTACCCAGGAGGGAATGTTGGGGTCTCAGGGCCGTGTGAACTGCTCGAATCCATGGTATCAGAGAGTTTCAAGCACCTTAGGATGCTTTCCTTCTAGGCCCTCTAAGGATAGTAATTTCTCCTCTATGATGGTTCGTAAACCATCACCTTTCAATCTGTTTAAAAGCCTCGGTGGAGGGACTATATGAAGTGCAGGAGTTATTAAGGGTGCCTGAGCTGGCACTGAGTCTGTAGTCAGAGCTGAGGGGTACTGGCGGCTGTGGATTGAGATCTGGTCCGGAGTGCATCCCTTCGGTTAATCAGAGGCTGTTCATCCTCTAGTTCAATAACTGCCCCTTTTCTGGCTATATGTTTCTTCCTCTTGCCTTTGTCTCCCGAATAGAGGTCAACCCCTCTCCTCTTTGGAGGGTTTGATCCTCCTTCATTTATTGTAATGCCCTTTGCCTTTTTCTGGGGTGGCTCGGTTAGATTGGTGCGTACGATATCTGCAAAAGATCGAGAGAAATTAAGAAGGCAAAATCAAACTCTAGCACAACAAATCTTGTTGCAGACAAACTCACTGATCCAGTAGGCGAGCTAAGTCTGGCCCGCCGATGAGGTTGGTTAAAAAATTAAGGCGAGTCGGCGATAGGATAGTCCTTTCGGCGAGTCACCGACTACTTTCGGTGAGCAAGGGTTTGTCCGCTGAAAGTTACATTGCATAAAAGTCTCAGGGGTGCAAATAGAAAGCGATAAATAGTACTTTTGGCAAGTCGCCGAGTGCCTTCGGTGACCCATGGCTTCTCACCAAAAGTTACAGATTCAAACATCCAATTTTGACATGAAATTAAACGCGAGATGAGGTAAATAGGTGAACCGCTGGGTGATTTGGCGAGCTCGACTCAGCTCGCCGAGTGACCCAACAGGCTTATTTTTAACCCATCATCTCGAATTCAACTCCGCAACCCCGAAATTGAAATCAAATCACGCACTCATGAAATTTTAACAAGACCCATACTACCCATCACCCTGGAATACTCAAACTTCTCCTGGATTTGCCGAATTTGGCCATTTTGATGATATTTGCTCTTAAGAGTGGTGTCACCCGCTCTATCATTGGGCAATTTTTTTAAATTTAGCGCAAACGTGGGCTACTCAGAATTCAGCGAATCAATTGAACCACAAGCAATCACACCCCAATGAGATTTCATTCAATTATAACCACAACAAATACGGGCATTTAACGATAAAAGCACAATGGGCAACATTTTCAAATTGAAATAGGCATGTAAACATTCTAATTCTAGCAGAGAGGCCCAACACACATCAATATGATACTATTATTGCAAAAGAGTTCAAGATTTTCAACAATAAACTCAGGAGTTTAGGACTAACCTTTAATGCCGATTGAAATGCAATTGAAAAGGTAGGCGACAAAGTATTCCAATTCCGAGCACAAATCAACTAACTAAAATGCTAGTAAAAGGGCTAAAATAAAGAAATACTACCTTAGTGTGAATTTAAGAGGTTTAAAAGCGAGGGAAAGTGAAGAATTTCAAATTTGAAGTTTCTTGACCATTATAAACCATCCAGTTCGCGCCTATTCGGCGACGTTAATCGCACTCGCCGAGAGATCACCTGCCTCGCCGATTGCTAAATTTCTCTCAGTTTCTTAGGGATCTACACGGCGATCTACATCTAGGTCGCCGACATGGTCGGCGGTACGCCGAACTTCTTCGTAAGTCCGTCGAGTTTTACAGGCTTTAACTCAACCTTGAATTGAGCCAAACGGCGGGTCGAGTTGGGCTCGCAGACCTTTTCGACGATTCGCCAACTGACCATTTTTTCGCCAATCTGACCTTTCTAAACACTTCCCTCATTTAAACCTGCACAATCAACACACCATTATTTCTAAAAAGAAAAATAAAGCATTTAGAACCTTGGGTTACCTCCCAAGAAGCGCCTTATTTAACGTCGTGGCACGACGCGAGTCTGTACTCACTCCCTATTGGTTGGGTTGGTCCTAGTGCTACTAGGTAACCCCAATAGTTCGTTTGAGCGAATAGAAGGCACCGCATAATTCAGGAGTGTCCTGATTAGTTGGATCGATCTAGAGTGAGAGCCAACCATTTGATTCAACACTTCAATACTCTCCGTCATTTCTTCCAACATTCGATCTTGTTTGGTAATCTTTTGGAGAATGATTTGTAGTGTGTCCTCGACACGATTGTTCTCCCTGTCTCTAGACTGCTTCCTCTCGTGAGGAGGTACCTCCCTTGATTCCTGCAATGGTTTTCCACCTCTATTATTTTGGTGCACAACTCGTTCAGCTGAGTCACCAGTGCGGTTAACTCGAAGTCCCTCTCGAATTCTTGGCTCGTCTCAGTCGAGTCGTCACCTTTTCCCCAGCCATGCTTAGGGTAACTACCTACATCATCAAATTTAAAGGAAAACAAAACTAAAAATAAGGTTAGTAAACTACGATTATTGAGAGCAAAATTTGACTTAAACCAAAAACTTTCACGTAACACCAACGGCCATTATTATAATTTTCATATAGAATAGTACTTTTTTTTTCTCTGAGTTTGAGAGGGTTTGGAAAACTTGATGAAGAAGAGGGTTTCATCTCCAAGGATTTGGACTTGGGTCTCTTGGGTTCTTCATTCTTGGCCTGTAACAAGACATATCTTCATATCCATTTCAATGCAAGCTCATTTATGTATGAATTTCTATCTCTTGATGTGTGGCTAAAAACCCCAATTCTTGGGGTGTGATTTAGCGACTATGGGTTAAGATAATTGTTGGGTCTTATTTTGGTGTTTGCGTAATCAATGACACGTCTTACAGTTCGGGTGTCTACGATCGTGCAATAGTATAGTAACCCAACCAAAGGTTGGGGTCGTGTCCAAGGGAATGGTTTTGAGATTTAATAGAAAATCAGAATTTCATTCTAATTAGTTGTAGCTAAAGAAGTTAATGAATAAAAACATAGTAAATAAAGGGGGTGACACAAAAATGTCAAATATCAAATGGGGTTTTTGTCACAAGTAAGCTAAAATTAGCAAAATCAACAAGGAAATCTAAGCAATGAGAGGGAGATTCTTGGGATGTGACCCGAATACGGGTTAATCTAAATTATAGGGAACATGCTTTCGATAGAAAATTTATAGAGTAATAGTGACTAGGCTAAGCTTTATGTGGGAATAAGTTCTCTCTCGAGCAACTTACCCGGTTTTAAATGGGTTCTTCTCGGACACCCACTTGCCGAATGAAGACCAGCCTACGCCTTACCCCACTCACTCTCTCGAGCTGAGTGTTAGGATATGGGACTAGGGCTTATCCCTCTCGGGCTGAGCCTCATGTCGACCCACTCCTTAGGCCATCAATCTAGTGGTCTTGGTTTCACAACTTCTCTCTCGAGCAAGCCGAAAACATATGAGTGAACTTGTATTTGCAACTATAAATCAATTAGATTCAAAAAAACTACTAGATGAAATCACCATTAAACTACATTTAATCTATCAGCAAGCAAGACCCAACAATTATCTTAACTCATATTCGCTAAATCACACCCCAAGAATTGGGGTTTTTAGCCACACATCAAGAGATAGAAATTTATACCTAAATGAGCTTGAATTCAAATGGGTATGAATATTTAAGTCTTGTTATAGGCCAAGAATGAAGAATCCAAGAGACCCAAGTCCAAATCCTTCGAGATGAAACCCTCTTCTTCTTCAAGTTTCCAAAACCCTCTAAAACTTAGAGCAAAAATATCCAAAATGTACTATTCTCTAAGTGAAAATTATAATTAAAGTTCCACACTTAAAACTACAACTCTAACTAGTATTTATAGTTGTCACAGATTTGTGCTGCAGCAGATCATTCAGTGTCATTAGTCAGAATCGCCGATCAACTCGGCGATTCTCCCATCGGTAATGTTCATCACCATCTATCACAGCCTTCAACATCATCGTGCTTTGGTCCATTGGACGATGAGGTACTACTTCGTGGAACTACTCGGCCATGCGCTGACTACTCCTTTTCCACAGATTTGATCCTTTTCTTCAGAGCTCCGCTCACTAGAACAAAAGACGAAGTGAGACCCTTCGGCGATTCACCATGTGGACTCGGCGATCCTCAGGCCTTCATTTCTTCGTTCTTTTCACCCTTTTTGTCCCATTTTGCTACATGGTGTCCATGTTTTCCTTCAAACATCAAATACCTGATATTTAAGAGTTTTCATCAGATATTGAGAAAAAATAAGCATTTGGGGACACAATTTCTATTAAAATATAGCCCTAAATGAGTCCAATTGGTGGACTCTTCAACACCCTAACTTAAACTTTTGCTTGTCCTCAAGTAAAACTCAAGTTCAACAGTTTAATAAGGATGTCTTAAACAGTGCTATACAAGAATCAATCATAAAGGTACACACCAAGACTTAAATTACTCATGCAAGGATCAAATGTGCACTCAAAGTTTCAAGTTGTGACATACCATTATCCAAGAATCTCGAGCTCACAATACTTGCTTTAAATGCAAGTTCAAGCTCAACTATAGTGTTCAAATGCCCTCACACAAAAAATGATTCCATATTCACACAATGATTCACAGTTTAAAGCTTCTGAATCAGATGCAACGCTCACACTCACAAAGAAGAACATAATGAATGATTTCACCTATAGGTTTGCCCGTATTTTCCAATCAACATTTGTTTCGACTCTCTCAAGATCATGAATGTCTTAACATGCTTGTAATGGGGCTGAGTGCAAAGGTGTGGTCATATAGGCTCAATGACTTTCATCCTCATGAAATGTGGTGCTCCCAACACTTCCTTTCCTTTTCCTTTATCATTCTCTTCAGTGCTCATAAGTCCTCCTATTATTCACTTTCCATGGATTGTTTGGGAACCCCCTTTCATTTTTAACTTTAGTCCACAACTTTTCTTTTTCATTCCTTTTCTTTTTCTTTTCTGTCCTTTTTTGTTATATATATATGGAGGGGTTCCATTTTCCTCAAAACCATGGGTAGGAGGAGCTTTCTTCCATTTCTTGATTTGCCTTCTCTTTTCACCACACCCACAACTTAGTCTTCTGGCCTAAGTTGGCTATTCCAACTAACCACAACTTCATGAGGATTATGGGTGATGGATTAATAAAGGTCTATTTTTCATCAAGTTTCTTCCAAAGAAAGTTAAGGCTCAAGGGGTGTTCAAGATAGAATCACATGCTCAAAAGGTAGGTCACAAAAGAGGTATACGTCAAATTGGCTTACACTTGTAGAAGTTGCCTAAGATCATATCAAGAGATAGCATCACTCAGTTGACCGGACCAACGGGGAAAATTATAGGATCTATCATGCATAGTTCACAAGTAAGCTCATCACACAAGACATTGACACTTAAGTCAAATAAGACTCCACACTTTCGCTAGTGTGCAACGGTCATCACAAGAGAATCGATTTGATAAATGGCTAATCACAACAAGATGCAAAGAGTTCACATATTGTCTATGCAACTTCATTTGGCCTCATTGTAACCGTACATTCATGTTTGTTCGATTGCAAGCACTATTCAGGTCATCGGTATTGCTCGAAACCGAGACTCAAATTTGCCAAGAAACAACCACATTCTAGTGTATACAAGAGGTGGCAAAAATTTGCAAAAATTCGGAAGGGTCAAAATCATTTTTCAATTAAGACAAAAGGAGGTACAAGCTCAAACCTTCCACAAAAAGCAGTGTTAACACAATTTAAGCACAAAGCCCAAATAGATAAACAAAACAAGAGTCATAATCAGCACAAAAAGGTGTGCCTCACCCTACCACATATAAAAAAAATATTTGTCCTCAAATGCAAATAAAGATATCCAAAATTAACAATAAATAAAGATAGAGAGAGAGGTAAAGAGGGGATCCTGTATATGCAGTCGCTCCATCTGTCTGGGCATCAGTGTCCTGTGTAGTGCTCGAGATCTGGGCATCAGTGCCCGGAGTCACCTCAGAAAGACCAACACACGACAATAAAATATGATCATTGAAAATGAGTACCAAATTTTTGAAAGTAAATTCGAGGTTCGGAAAACCAACCTTTGTGCTGATTAAATTACTTTGAAATGCTAGGCGGTAATGAAATCCAACTCCGAGAACAAATCAACAACCAAAATACTTATGGAATGCAAAAATATCTAAAATACTAACTAGGTGCGAGATTTGGAATATTAAAAGAGAGTGAAAGTGAAAGAGTTGGAAGTTTAAACCTTTGGCCTGTTAAGAAACCGTCCAGTTCTCGCCCATTCGGTGACAATAGTCGTGGTTGCCGATCCATTCGGTGACTCACCGAGTGGATACTTACCTCACCGAGTTTTACTGGACCTCCAATTAAATTGGGGGTCGAAACAGCAGACTAGATCGGAATCGCTGACCTGGTCGGCGATTCGCCAATAATTTCTTGGGCACGCCGAGTTTTACAGACTCCACTTTGAAGTTGTCTTTAGTACAACGTCATTCTAAGTCGGGGTCGCCGACTTCTTCTTCGGCGAAGCGCCGACTGGACCTTTAGCTCGCCCATTTGCATGTTTCACTCACTTTCCATACTTTGATCTACACAAACAACACACCATTATTTCTTATAGGAAAAATAAATCGATAAAACCTTGGGTTGCCTCCCAAGAAGTGCTTTATTTAACGTCGTGGCACGACGCAACTCCTCACTCAAATTCCATTAGTGAGGTTTATCCACCTTCTCAAATTCAATCCCGCAAGCCCCGAAAACTAAATCAAAGCATTTACTAACGGAATCCAAACAAGACCCGCACTACCCAATGCCCCGGGATACTCAGGTTTCTCCCAAATTTTGCCAAATTTGGCCATTTGAGTTTTTCCAATTTGTGGACAAAATGGCGCAATAGAGATAAAAAACATTTGACGCTGTGGTGGTCGGGTGTGCAAATCCTAAGGAGGCAAATTTCGAAGCATTATATAATGAGGAGGTGAACTTCCTAGCTAACCAATGTGGTGGTTAACGTTCAAACTACCCAAGGCAAAGTGGAAACCAAGGTTGGGCTAGAGATGAATGATGGAAGGATCAAGAATGGAGAGACCAAAATCCTAATTGGAAGGATGAGGAGAAGGACAAATATGTGCCTCCCCACGAGCGCCAAAAGCCAAAGGACTCGGAGGGTGGTAGGTCTGAGGATATGCTTTCACGTATCCTCAACAAAGTTAAAGGGTCAGACAATATGCTTAAAGGCATGAAAAAAGATGTTTCTACCCTCAGCTAGATCGTCACCTCCCATTCTATTTCAATCAAGCAGTTGGAGACCCAAATGGATCATATCTCATCTCACCTTAATCCGAGACAGCAAGGGGTTTTGCCTAGTGATACTATGGCTAACCCCAAGAGTGAGATTTGAAGATGGACTAGCGTCATGCCACGACGATAGCTAAGGCGTTGTTTGGGAGGCAACCCAAAACCCCTTTAATTGCTTTATTTTTACTATAATTACTTATTTCTTGGTAAAATAATGGTGTGTTGTTTGTATAGGTTAAAGTATGAGAAGTGTTTGAAAAAGTGAAGGATGGAAAGCAATAGATGCAGTCGGCGAGTCGCCGAAGGAGTTTGGCGAATCTAACCTTGCTCGCCATGTGACTCAAGACATCGTCAACATTGGAGTTTGTAAAACTCGGTGAGCTTTGGAAATTATTGGCGAATCGCCGACCATGTCGGCGATCACGATAGAAACCAACGTTTGGACCTTCACGATGACTGAAGGTCCTATAAAACTTGGTGAGTCGAGTGCTCATTCAGCGAGTCACCAAGAGGTTCGGCGATCAGAACTAATGTCACCGAGTGGAAGAAAACTGGATAGTTTTTACAAGCCAAAAGTTAAAAAGTTTCAACTTCATTCACTTTCCCTCACTTTTTATCTTCCCAAACTCACACCTGTACTCTATTTTCAATATCTCTACACTTTTAGATTATTTTAGTTGTTGATTTGTGTTCGAGACTTGGATTACATTGCTTCCTAGCGAATCAATTCCATTCTAGTTAGCATGAAAGGTTGGTTCCCAAACTCTGAGTTCTTTCTATCGATTTTGGACTAAATACATTATATTACCTTGTTGATTTGTGCTGGGATTCTCTGGTAGGAGTAGAATATTTGTTTGCCCGTTAGATTTGCAAATCTTGCCTGTACTAAGTTGAATAGTTAATTCCTGAAGGTTGCGTTTTTAAACTGACTTAAAATTCGTGGGTTGGGCATGATTGTCACTGGTTCTAAGCCTATTTTTGAGTTGTGCATGCCTTAAGTGTATTTTCAGGGGTCGCAGGGTTGAATTCGGGAAAGTGAGTTAAAAGCAGGCATGTTGGGTCAATTGGCGAGCTGGGTCAAGCTCGCCGAACCACTCGGTGGTTCGCCTACAATTCCCATCTTGCCTTTAATTGAAAGAAAATTGTGATGTTGAATTCTGTAACTTTCGGCGAGACGCATGACGACGCCGAAAGACTTCTGGTTCGCCTTTTGTCTGCACCCCTGACCCCTTTTGCACTGCAACTTTCGGCGGGAATCCCTTTGTTCGCCAAAAGTATTCGGCGATTCGCCGAATGGACTGCTAAGTCTGCCTGCATTTCTAACTTCATCTCAAGGCTTTACAGACATGGCCAGACCAAAAGTTGTAGGAAGAAATATGCCACCACGACATATAAGGGCAAAAAACTCCAGAAGAGATGCAGGGATGACAGATTACCCCAAAACAAGGAGCGAGAACAAGAAAGCCAGTTCCAGTAAGAGGATTCCCATTGACCATAATGTCCCTTTCTGGACTCGACGATCCTCAGACCTTCATTTCTTCATTCTTTTCACCCTTTTTGCGCCTAAATGTCCATGCTTCCACTAAAACTTCAAATACCTAAAATTTAAGTGTTTTCATCAGCTATTTAGACTAAATTAGCATTTGAGGACACTATTTCTATTAAAATAAAGCCCTAAATGAGTCCAATTTGTGGACTCATCAACACCCCCAACTAAAACTTTTGCTTGTCCTTAAGGAAAACTCAAGTGCAGCAGTTCAAATAGGAAGTCTAAAATAGTGCTACACAAGACTAAATCATGAACATACACAACAAGACTCAAATTACTCATGCAAAGATCAATTGTGTACTCAAGGATTCAAGTTGTGACACACCATAACCAAAGATTCAAGTTGGATAATGCTTATAATCAAACAAACATGAATGTGCGGCTACAATGAGGTCAAATGAAGTTAAATAGACAACATGTCAACTCTTTGCATCTCGTTGTTACTAACCAATGATCAAATCAAGTCTCTTGTGATGATCGTTGCACACTAGCAAAAGTGTGGAGTCTTGTTTGACTTATAGTGTCAATGCCTAGTGTGATGAGCTTATCTGTGAACTATGCATGATGGATCCTAGAATTCGCATCAACAAGGAAATCTAAGCAATGAGAGGGAGATTCTTGGGATGTGACCGGAATACGGGTTAATCTAAATTATTAGGTACATTCTTTTGATAGAAAATTTATAGGGTAATAGTGACTAGGCTAAGCTTTATGTGGGAATAGGTTCTCTCTCGAGCAACTTGCCCTGTTTCAAATGGGTTACTCTCGGACACCCACTTTCCGCATGAAGACCAGCGTACGCCCTACCCCACTCATTCTCTCGAGCTGAGTGTTAGGATATGGGACAAGGGTTCACCCTCTTGGGATGAGCCTCATGTCGCCCCCATTCCTTAGGCCATCAATCTAGTGGTCTTGGTTTCGTGACTTATATCTCGAGCAAGCCGAAAACACATGAGTGAACTTGTATTTGCAACTACAAATCCATTATATTCAACCACAACTGCTAGACTAAATCACCATTAAACTACATTTAATCTATTACGAAGCACGACCCAACAATTATCTTAACTCATATTCGCTAAATCACACCCCAAGAATTGGGGTTTTTTGCCACACATCAAGAGATAGAAATTTATACCTAAATGAGCTTGCATTCAAATGGGTATGAAGATTAAGTCTTGTTACAGGCCAAGAATGAAGAATCCAATAGACCTAAGTCCAAATCCTTGGAGATGAAACCCTCTTCTTCTTCAAGTTTCCAAAACCCTCTAAAACATAAAGCAAAAATATTCAAAAAGTACTATTCTCTAAGTGAAAATTATAATTAAAGTTCCACACTTAAAACTACAACTCTAACTAGTATTTATAGTTAGCACAAATTTGTGCTGCAGTGGATCATTCGGCGTCATTAGTTGGAATCGTCGATCAACTCGACGATTCAACCATCGGTAGTGTTCATCGCCATCCGTCACACCCTTCAGCATGATCATGCTTTGGTCCATTGGGTGATGAGGTACTGCTTCACGGAACTACTCAGCAATGCGCCGACTGCTCCTTTTCCGCAGATTTGATCCTTTTCTTTAGAGCTTAGCACACTGGAACAAAAGGCGAAGTGAGACCCTTCGACGATTCGCCAAGTGGACTCGGCGATCCTCAGGCCTTCATTTCTTCATTCTTTTCACCCTTTTTGTCCCTTTTTGGGCTTAAGTGTCCATGCTTCCACTAAAACTTCAAATACTTGAAATTTAAATGTTTTCATCAGCTATTTAGAATAAATAAGCATTTGAGGAAACTATTTCTATTAAAATAAAGCCCTAAATGAGTCAAATTTGTGGACTCATCAACACCGCCAACTTAAACTTTTGCTTGTCCTCAAGTAAAACTCAAGTTCAGCAGTTCAAATAGGAAGTCTCAAATAGTGCTACCCAAGACTAAAGCATTAACATACACAACATGACTCAAATTACTCAATCAAAGATCAATTATGTACTCAAAGATTCAAGTTGTGACACACCATTACCAAAGATTCAAGTTGGATAGTACTTATAATCAAACAAACATGAATGTGTGGCTACAATGAGCTCAAATGAAGTTGCATAGATAATATGTGAACTCTTTGCATCTCATTGTGACTAGCCAATGATCAAATTGAGTCACTTGTGATGATCGTTGCACACTAGCGAAAGTGTGGAGTCTTCTTTGACTTATAGTGTCAATGCCTAGTGTGATGAGCTTACCTATGAACTATGCATGATGGATCCTAGAATTTGCATAAACAAGGAAATCAAAGCAATGAGAAGGAGATTCTTGGGATGTGACCGGAATACGGGTTAATCTAAATTATTGGGTACATGCTTTCGATAGAAAATTTATAGAGTAATAGTGACTAGGCTAAACTTTATGTGGGAATAAGTTCTCTCTCGAGCAACTTACTCTGTTTCAAATGGGTTCCTCTCGGACACCCACTTTCCGCATGAAGATCAGCGTAAGCCTTACCCCACTCACTCTCTCTAGTTGAGTGTTAGGATATGGGACTAGGGCTTACCCTCTTGGGATGAGCCTCATGTCGCCCCCACTCCTTAGGCCATCAATCTAGTGGTCTTGGTTTCATGACTTATCTCTCGAGCAAACCGAAAACACATGAGTGAACTTGTATTTGCAACTACAAATCCATTAGATTCAACCACAACTACTAGATGAAATCACCATTAAACTACATTTAATCTATCAGCAAGCAAGACCCAACAATTATCTTAACTCATATTAGCTAAATCACACCCCAAGAATTGGGGTTTTTAGCCACACATCAAGAGATAGAAATTTATACCTCAATGAGCTTGCATTCAAATGGGTATGAAGATTTAAGTCTTGTTACAGGCCAAGAATGAAGAATCCAAGAGACCCAAGTCCAAATCCTTCGAGATGAAACCCTCTTCTTCTTCAAGTCTTCAAAACCCTCTAAAACTTAGAGCAAAAATATTCAAATTAACTATTCTCTAAGTGAAAATTATAATAAAAGTTCTCATGTAAAAAAGCAGCGGCGCTATTTTGATGTTTGATCCTGTCTAAACACACAAACAAGCTAGACAAAACAAAAAATTAGGTAAGTAGCCTACAAATAAGAAGAACAAAAATTCTACTGATCTAAAAGTTCTCAAATAACACCACTCCCCGGTAGCAGCGCCATTTTGATGTGTGCGTAATCAAGGATACAACTTCCAATGCAAGTCTCTATGATTGTGCAATAGTATAATAACCCAACCAAGGGTTGGGATTGTCCCAAGAGAGTGGTTTTGAGAATTTGTAGAAAAATAAAATTTCGTTGTAACTAGTCGTAGCTAAAGACATTAACTAGTAAAAACATTTTAAATTAAAGAGGGGGATAAAAGAATATCAATTAACAATAGGGGGATTTTTGTCACAAGTAAGTAAACACAGCAAAATAAACAAGGGTTTCTAAATAATGAGAGGGAATCCTTGGGATGTGACGGAAATATGCATTAAGCTAAATTATTGGGTACATGCTTGCGATAGAAAATTTATAGAGTAATAGTGACTAGGTTAAGCTTTATGTAGGAATAAGTTCTCTATCGAGCAACTTACCCCGTTTCAAATGGGTTCCCTCTCGGACACCCATTAGCCGCATGAAGACCAGCTTACGCCTTACCCCACTTACTCTCTTGAGTTTAGTGTTAGGATATGGGACTAGGGTTCACTATCTCGAGTTGAACCTCATGTCGACCCACTCCTTAGGCCATCAATCTAGAAGTCTTGGTTTCGCGACTTATCTCTCGAGTAAGCCGAAAACACATAAATGAACTTGTATTTGCAACTACAAATTTGTTAAATTCATCCACAACTACTAGACGAAATCATCATTAAGCTACATCTAAACTATTAGCAAACAAGACGCAACAACAATTTTAACCCATATTCGCTAAATCACACCCCAAGAATGGGGGTTTTTAGCCACATATCAAGAGATAGAAATTTATACCTAAATGAGCTTGCATTCAAATGGGTATGAAGATTTAAGTCTTGTTACATGCCAAGAATAAAGAATCCAAGATACCCAAGTCCAAATCTTTGAAGATGAAACCCTCTTCTTCTTCAAGTTTCTAAAACCCTCTAAAACTTAGAGCAAAAATATCCAAATGTACTATTCTCTAAGTGAAAATTATAATAAAAGTTCCACAATTAAAACTATAACTCTAACTAGTATTAATAGTTATCACATATTTGTGTTGCAGCGGATCATTCGGCGTCATTATTCGGAATAGCCGATCAACTCGGTGATTAACCCATCGGTAGTATTCATCACCATCCGTCACTGCCTTCAGCATCGTCGTGCTCTGGTCCATTGAGCGATGAGTTACTGCTTCGTGGAACTGCGGAGGGATGTGTCGATTGTCCCTTTTTCCGCAGATTTTGATCCTTTTTTTCAGGGCTCTACACACTGGAACAAAAGGCAAAGTGAGACCCTTCGGCGATTCGCCAAGTGGACTCGACGATCCTCAGAGATTCATTTCTTCTTTTTTTCAGCCCTTTTCGTTCCTTTTTTGAGACGTAGTGTCCATGCTCTCTTTAACATCAAATACCTTAAACTTAAGGGTTTTCATCAGATATTGAGATAAAATAAGCATTTGAGGACACAATTTCTATTAAAATATAGCCCTAGATGAGTCCAATTTGTGGTATGACACCTCAACACTTATACTGGGAGGTACTCCATTGGTTCACCATCTCCATCACGTATACTCATGATCTTGTCTCAACACACAAACAAGCTAGACAAAACTAAAAATTAGGTAAGTAGGCTACAACTAAGAAGAACAAAAATTCTACTGATCTAAAAGTTCTCAAATAACACCACTCCCCGGCAACAATCCCATTTTGATGTGTGCATAATCAAGGACACAACTTCCAATGCAAGTGTCTACGATTGTGCAATAGTATAATAACCCAACCAAGGGTTGGGATCGTCCCAAGAGAGTGGTTTTGATAATTTGTAGAAAAATAAAATTTCATTGTAACTAGTCGTAGCTAAAGACATTAACTAGTAAAAACATTTTAAATTAAAGAGGGGGACACAAGAGTGTCAATTAATAATAGGGGGATTTTTGTCACAAGTAAGTAAAAACAGCAAAATAAACAAGGGTTTCTAAATAATGAGAGGGAATCCTTGGGATGTGACGGGAATACGGGTTAAGCTAAATTATTGGGTACATGCTTGCGATAGAAAATTTATAGAGTAATAGTGACTAGGCTAAGCTTTATGTGGGAATAAGTTCTCTCTCCAGCAACCTACCCCGTTTCAAAAGGGTTCCCTCTCGAACACCCACTTGCCGCATGAAGATCAGCCTACACCTTACCCTACTCACTCTCTCGAGTTGAGTGTTAGGATATGGGACTAGGGTTCACTCTCTCAAGCTGAACCTCATGTCGACTCACTCCTTAGCCCCTCAATCTAGAAGTCTTGGTTTCGCGACTTATCTCTCGAGTAAGCCTAAAACACATAAATGAACTTGTATTTGCAACCACAAATTTGTTAAATACATCCACAACTACTAGAAGAAATCACCATTAAACTACATCTAAACTATCAGCAAACAAGACCCAACAACAATCTTAACCCATATTCGCTAAATCACACCCCAAGAATGGGGTTTTTTAGCGACACATCAAGAGATAGATATTTATACCTAAATGAGCTTGCATTTAAATGGGTATGAAGATTTAAGTCTTGTTACATGCCAATAATAAAGAATCCAAGACACCCAAGTCCAAATCCTTGGAGATGAAACCCTATTCTTCCTCAAGTTTCCAAAACCCTCTAAAACTTAGAGCAAAAATATCCAAATGTACTATTCTCTAAGTGAAAATTATAATAAAAGTTCCACATTTAAACTAAAACTCTAACTAGTATTTATTGTTAACACAAATTTGTGCTGCAGCGGATCGTTCGACGTCATTTGTCGAAATCACCGATCAACTCGGTGATTCTCCTTTTGGTGTAGTTCATCGCCATCTCATACCAACCTTCTGCATCGTCGTGCTCTGGGCCATTGGGCGGTATGGTACTGCTTCACGGAACTGCTAGGCGATACGCCAACTGCTCCCTTTTTCCGCCAACTTGATCTCTTTCTTCAGGGCTCAGGACACTGGAATAAAAGGCGAAGTAAGACCCTTCGGTGACTCGCCAAGTGGACTCGGCGATCCTTAGGCCTTCATTTCTTCGTTCTTTTCAGCCCTTTTCGTTCCTTTTTTGCGACATAGTGTCCATGCTCTCTTTAACTTCAAATACCTGAAACTTATGGTTTTTCATCAGATATTGAGATAAAATAAGCATTTGAGGACACAATTTCTATTAAAATATAGCCCTACATGAGTCCAATTTGTGGACTCATCAACACCCCCAACTTAAACTTTTGCTTGTCCTCAAGCAAACTCATGTTCAGCCGTTCAAAAAGGGTGTCTAAAACAGTGCTACACAAGACTCAATCATAAATGCACAAAACAAGAATCAATTTACTTATGCAAAGATCAAATGTGCACTCAAAGATTCAAGTTGTGACTCACCAATATCAACGAATCTCATGCTCACAATACTTGCTTCAAATGCAAGTTTAAGCTCAACTATAGTGTTCAAATGCCCTCACACAAAGAATGATTCCATATTTAGAAAATGGTTTCACAGTTTAAAGCTTTGGAATCAGATGCAATGCTCACACTCACAAAGAAGCACACAATGCATGTTTTCACACATAGGCTTGCCCTTATTTTCCAATCTATCTTCGGTTCGGCTCACTGAAGATCAAAAAGGTCTTTCTAAGGCTTGTAATGGGGCTGAGTGCAAAGGTATGGTCATTTAGGCTCAATGACTTTTTTTCATGAGATGTGGTATTCTCAAGGTATCCCCTTCTTTTTCTTTATCAATTGTTTTTCTAGTGCTTCTAAGTTATCCTTTTATTCACCTCCATGGATTGCTTGGAAAGCCAATTTCTTTTATACTTTTATTCCACAACTTTTCATTTTCATTCTTTTCTTTTCTTTTTCTTTTCTTTCTCTTTTTTTTTATATGGAGGGTTTCCATTGTTCCGCAACACCATGGGTTAAGGGAGGCTTTTCTTGCACTTCTTGACTTCTCCTTTTCCTTCTCACCACACACCCAACATAAGCTTTTGGCCTAAGTTGGCTATTCACTAAACCACAAATCAAGAGGATTATAGGTAGTGGGTCAAGTAAGGTCTAGGGTTCATCGGTTCTTCCAAAGAAAGGTAAGGCTCAAAGGGTGTTCAATAGAGTTTCACACGCTCACGGGTAGGCCACAAAAGAGGTTTATGTCAAATTGTCTCACACTCTTCAAAAGTTGCCTAGGATCATCTCAAGAGCACACCTTACTAAATCAATTGGACTAACGGGGTAAATTCTGAGTTTATTCATGCAAGGTTAAAAGTAAGCTCATCACACAAGGCATCGACACTTAAGTCAAACAAGACTACACACTTTCGCTAGTGTGCAATGGTCATTACAAGAGAATCAATTTGAGAAATGGCTAATCGCAACGAAATTCAAAGAGTTCACATATTGTCTATTCAACTTCATTTGTTCTCGTCATAGCCGCACATTCATGTTTGTTCGATTGAGAGCACTATTAAAGTCATCGGTATTGATCGAAACTGAAAATTGAATTTGTACAAGAACAACCACTTTCAAAACAAGAGGTGACGAAAATTTTCAAAAAATGAAATTTTTTCAGAAGGGTCAAAATTATTTTCAATTAAACCCAAAAGAGAGTCATCAGCTCAAACAATGGCAAATTAGGTTTTAAAAAACACAATCAAAATAGAAAACCCAATTATATACCGAAAATCAGCATTGTTTGCGTAATGAAGGACACAACTTCCAATGCAAGTGTCTACGATCGTGCAATATTTTAATAAACCAACCAAGGGTTGGGATCGTCCCAAGAGAGTGGTTTTGAGAATTTGTAGAAAAATAAAATTTTGTTTTAACTAGTCGTAGATAAAGACATTAACGAGTAAAAACATTTTATATTAAAGAGGGGGACACAAGAGTGTCAGTTAACAATTGAGGGATTTTTGTCACAAGTACGTAAAAACAGCAAAATAAACAAGGGTTTCTAAATAATAAGAGAGAATCCTTGGGATGTGACAGGAATACGGGTTAAGATAAATTATTGGGTACATGCTTGCGATAGAAAACTTATAGAGTAATAGTGACTAGGCTAAGCTTTATGTGGGAATAAGTTCTCTCTTGAGCAACTTACCCCATTTCAAATGGGTTTCTCTCGGACACCGACTTGCCGCATGAAGACCATCGTATGCCTTGCCCCACTCACTCTGTCGAGCTGAGTATTAGGATATGGGATTAGGGTTCACTCTCTCGAGCTGAACCTCATGTCGACCCACTCCTTAGGCCATCAATCTAGTAGTCTTGGTTTCGCGACTTCTTTCTCGAGCAAGCCGAAATCACATAAATAAACTTGTATTTGCAGTTACAAATTTGTTAAATTCATCCACAACTACTAGACGAAATCACCATTAAACTACATCTAAACTATCCACAAACAAGACCCAACAACAATCTTAACCCATATTCGCTAAATCACACCCCAAGAATGGGGGTTTTTAGCCACACATTAAGAGATAGAAATTTATACCTAAATGATCTTGCATTCAAATGGGTATGAGGATTTAAATCTTGTTACAGTCCAAGAATGAAGAATCCAAGAAACCCAAGTCCAAATCCTTAGAGATGAAACCCTCTTCTTCTTCAAGTTTCCAAAACCCTCTAAAACTTAGAGCAAAAATATCCAAATGTACTATTCTCTAAGTGAAAATTATAAGAAAAGTTCCACACTAAAACTAAAACTCTAACTAGTATTTATTGTTATCACATATTAGATTTGTGCTGCAGTGGATCGTTCGACGTCATTAGTCGGAATCGCTGATCAACTCGGCAATTCGCCTTTTCGTGTAGTTCATCGCCGTCTCTTACCAACTTTCTACATCGTCCTGATCTGGGCCATTGGGGGGTATGGTACTGCTTCGTGGAACTGCTTGGCGATGCGCCGACTGCTCCCTTTTTCCACCGACTTGATCCTTTTCTTCATGCCTTCATTTCTTCGTTCTTTTCACCCCTTTTCGTTCCTTTTTTTGCGACAGAGTGTCCATGCTCACTTTAACTTCAAATACCTGAAACTTAAGGGTTTTCATCAGACATTGAGATAAAATAAGCATTTGAGGACATAATTTCTATTAAATTATAGCGCTTGATGAGTCCAATTTGTGGACTCATCAATCGCCCATTAGGACTTTAGATCACCCAAATGGACGAATGCTTAAGGTTTTCAGGAAAATTCGGCAAGCTAATTCAGAGATTCGGCTACCCATTCTGTGGATCACCGATTGACCAAGTGAGTTCGCCTAATTTTCCAGCCTAGATATGTTTCAATAAAACAATTATAACTCTTTACTCCAAACTCGGAATAAGTCAATTTTGGTGAAATTGGAAAGAAGACACACTTGCCTTTAATTTTATAGGTCATAGGCCACCTAATTCATTATATACTTGAGGATATGAGTTTCTGAATATGACCATTACATGAACTCGTGTTTGACGTTAGCTTTATGTTTGAGGTCCCTTATGATCTAGATCACTTTAGGTACTTTTTATAGACTTCTTAAAGGACCTTAAAACACATGAGAAATTCAGACAGTACCTAGTTCAAGCTCATATACTTACGACAAATCATTTTAAGAGTAGAGTTGCGAAGTACTACAAATGATATACATTTTAAGAGTAGAGTTGTGAATGACTACAAAATAATTACCAAACAACCTAGTTCATGCAAGATCTCAAGGGTCTTTTAGGCTTGTAATGGGGCTGAGGGTTATAGTATGGTCAATTTGGCTGACTAACTTCACTTTTTCAAAGCATTGTTGCAATCATCTTCACCTCTTCTCAAGTTCTTTTCATTCTTTTTCATTTAAGAACTCAAACTCTGAATTGTCAATTATTTAATTGGAAACCTTATTTTATCACCAAGCTCTCTTTTTCATTTTAATTTTCTGAAGGCTGTTCATCATAATCTCTATTTTTTTTATAATGAGGGGTTCTTTTTTTTTTAACACACTTCAAAGTTGAGCCTTATTTCATCTTTCTTTGTCATTCACTTGGCTTTCTTACTCCTTCCTTTCAACACCACCAACTTAGGCTTTTGGCCTAAGTTGGTTATTCAAACAAACCAATGCTTCAAAAAAGATTTTTGGTGAGAAGTTAGGGGCAATTTGGTTCAAGAGGTTTCAATATGGTTGTCAACAAATAATTTAGGCTCAAATGCTGCCAAAATTGATGCACACCCTCACAAGGTAGTCATAAAGAGGATATGAAAATTTGGGTTTCCTCTCAACATTTCTGCCCAAGATCATTTCTCACATTCACCAAAGCTAGACAATTGGACTAACAAGGAAAAATTTAGGATTCAAAAAGAATACTTTCAAGTAAAACCTCACCACACACGACAGTTCAAACAGAATCATTTAGCACAACTCAAAAATATTAAAAGCTTATGTGCGATGTTCATTGCAAGGCTAACATCAATACGTAACTAGGAAACAAAAGATTAAAAAAGATCACTCAAAAGTGCAACCATATCGATTTCTTCCTTGAAATACAAATACTAAACACCATGCTCATCATGAGCACTATTCAATACATTGATAGGGAACATAATCGATCCTCAAATTATTATCAATGAAAACTCAAGCATTTCATAATTTTCGAAGATCATGGGGAAATTGAAAATTTGAGAGAAAGAGACAAAATGAGAAATACCAATCAAATCACTAAAATATAAACAAAACAAAATACTATAATATTCAAAAACAGAAAGTAACAAAATACATGAAAAGAGGAATATTGGCACAAGTTCCCTCACCCCACTAAAATAGTAAAAGTCGTGTCCTCAATACAAAATAAAATAAAGAGCATTTGAGGAGAGGTAAAATTCCCCTTGTCTAGCTATGCTTGTGGAGTGCTCTTGTTAGGTGTCTCGAGAAGAGTGACATAATCCTGGGCATAAATGCCTAACAATATGATCACTGGAGGAATAACCTGGGCATAAGTGCTCGACCACACTCTAAGGAAGCTCACCAGTAAGCATAACCGGGGGCACAAACACATGGGGTATCAGGTAGGGGAACCTTGTCCCATAGCATAGATATATCATTAGACCTCAACTGGACTACATCAGCCCTTAATACATCTAGCTCAACCCTCGTTAAAGATAGAACATCCAAACTACCCTCAACCCTCTTATCTAGCAGTGAGGTTATCCAACCTCACACCATGGGACTTGATGTTTACCGTAATCAATGACACAACTTCCAATTCAAGTGTCTACAATCGTGCAATAGTATAATAACCCAACCAAGGGTTGGGGTCATCCCAAGAGAGTGGTTTTGAGTATTTATAGGAAAATAAAATTAAGTTCTAACTAGTCGTTGCTAAAGACATTAACGAGTAAAAACATAGTAAATAAAAGGGGGTGACACAAAGTGTCAAATATCAAATGGGGGTTTTGTTGTAAATAAATAAAAACATCAAATTAACAATGGAATCTAAGCAATGAGAGGGGGATTCTTAGGATGTGACCGGAATACGGGTTAATCTAAAGTATTGGGTACATGCTTTTGATAGAAAAGTCATAGAGTAATAGTGACTAGGCTAAGCTTTATGTCAAAATAAGTTCTCTCTCTCGCAACTTACCCTGTTTCAAATGGGTTCCTCTCGAACACCTATTTACCGCATGAAGGCCAACCTACGCCTTACCCCATCCACTCTCTCTCGCTGAGTGTTAGGATATGGGACTAGGGCTCACCCTCTCGAGCTGAACCTCATGTCGACCCACTCCTTAGGCCATCAATTTAGTGGTCTTAGTTTTACGACCTCTCTCTCTCGCAAGCCGAAAACACATAAATAAACTTGTATTTGCAACTACAAATTCATTAGATTCATACACAACCACTAAACGAAATCACAATTAAACTACAAATAAACTATCAGTAAGCATGACCCAACAAATATCTTAACCCATATTCGCTAAATCACACCCTAAGAATTGGGGTTTTTAGCCACACATCAAGAGATATAAATTTATACCTAAATGAGTTTGCATTCAAATGGGTATGAAGATTTAAGTCTTGTTACATGCCAAAATGAAGAATCTAAGAGACACAACTCCAAATCTTGAAGATGAAAACCCTTTTCTACTTTAAGTCTCCAAAACCCCTCACTTAGAGCAAAAAGTACTATTCTATTGTGAAAATTAAAATAACTATTCGACTCCTAAAAATTAATAAAGAGTTTAGTATATATAGACTTCAGAAATTAGTGCTGACGGATCGTTTTGCGAGGTTAGTCGGAATCGCCGATTAACTCGGCGATTAGCCCTTTGGTGTATTTCGTCACCGTTTTGCACTAGCCTTCAGCATCGTCGTGCTCTGTGTCGTTGGGCGACATAGTACTGCTTCACGAAACTATTCGGCGATACGTCGACTACTTCTTTCATCGCCTTTTTGATCCTGCTCCTTCAGGGCTTTGCGTACTGGAACAAAGGGCGAAGTGCGTCCCTTCGGTGAATCGCCAGGTGTGCTTGTCGATGCTCAGGTTTCAGCCTCTTCGTCCTTTTTAGCTTTTTTTTCCTTTTTGCGCCTAAGTGTCCATGCTTCCACTAAAATTTGAAATACTTGAAACTTAAAGGTTTTTATCAGATACTGAGATAAAATAAGCATTCGAGGACACAATTTCTATTAAAATATAGCCCTAAATGAGTCAAATTTGTGGACTCCTCAACACCCCGAACATAAACTTTTGCTTGCCCTCAAGTAAAACTCAAGTTCAGTAGTTCAAATAGGATGTCTCAAACTGTGCTACACAAGACTCAATCGTGAATGCACACAACAAGACTCAATTGACTTATGCAGGAATCAATTGTGTACTCAACGATTCAAGTTTTGACACACCATTACCAAAGATTCTTTTGCTCGCATACTTGCTACTTGTGCAAGTTCAAGCTCAACAAAAATTATCTAAATGCCCTCACATAAAAATTGATTCCATATTAACACACAATGGTTAATCAATTCAAGATCAGGAATCAAATGCAACGCTCACACTCAAAAAGAGGAACACAATGCTAGTTTTCACCCATAGGTTTGCCTTTATTTTCCGATAGATCTTCGGTACGACTCACTCAATATCAGAAAGGTCTTTCTAAGGCTTGTAATGGGGATGAGTGCAAATGTATGGTCATTTAGGCTCAGTGACTTTTTCCTCGTGAGATTTGGTATTCTCATGGCATTCCCTTCTTTTGCTTTATCAATTATTTTTTTGGTGCTTCTAAGTCATCTTTTTATTCACCTCCATGGATTGCTTGGAAATCCAATTTCTTTTGTACTTTATTCCACATTTTTTTTGTAGAGGTACCATTATTATGCAACACCATGGGTTAAGGGAGACTTTTCCTACACTTCTTGACTTCTCCTTTTCATTTTCACCACACACCCAACTTAGGCTTTTGACCTAAGTTGGCTATTCGCTAAACCACAAATCAAGAGGATTATAGGTAGTGGGTCAAGTAAGGTCTAGGGTTCATCAAGGTTCTTCCAAAGAAAGGTAAGGTTCAAAGGGTGTTCAAGAGGGTTTCACACGCTCACGGGTAGGCCACAAAAGAGGTATATGTTAAATTTGGCTCACACTCTTTAAAGTTGCCTAAGATCATCTTAAGAGGACACCTTTCTAAATCAATCAGACTAGCAGGGCAAATTCTAGGTTTATTTATGCATGGTTCAAAGCAAGCTAATCACACAAGGCATCAACACTTAAGTCAAACAAGACTACCCACTTTCTCTATTGTGCAATGGTCATTACAGGAGAATCAATTCGATAAATGGCTAATCACAACGAGATGCAAAAAGTTCACATATTGTTTATACAACTTCATTTGGCCTCGTCGTAGCCGCGCATTCATGTTCGTTCAATAGAGAGCACTATTCAAGTCATCGGTATTGATTGAAACCGAGACTCAATTTTTTGCAAAAGAACAGCCACATTCAACTCACAAGGGGTGGCAAAATGATCAAAAAATTCAAATATTTTTGGAAGGGTCAAAATCATTTGCAATTAAAAAATAAAAGGAGTCTCAAGCTCAAACATCCACATAAAAGAAGATAAACATAATTTTGACACAGAACAACCCAAACATATACACAAAATGCAACTATCAGCACAAAAGGTGTGGGCCTCACCCCACCACAAATAAAAGAAGTTGTCCTCAAATGTGAATAAAAGTACTCAACACTAAAAATAAGTAAGACAAATAGAGAGGTAAATAAGTGATCCTGGCTATGCGGTTGCTCCATCTGTCATGGCAGCATGGTTCCTCTGCGACTTTTGGGTGTAGATCTTCCACAATTTTAGCATTAAAAAGAAAGCGATGTGGGGACGTTAAGCGAGTCGTTGAGTAATTTAGCAAGCTCTCCACAAAATCGCTAAACAACCCAACGCGCCTATTTTCAACCCACTTTCTCGAATGCTTCACAGCCACCTTGTTTCAGCTATACTCAAGTGTCGTCCAATTTCTGCGTACTCGGTGATATCAGTCTGAATCGCTAGATCAATTAACGTGTCGCCGAGCATTCACTTATTTTGCCGAGTTTTATAGAACTTTCCAGTAAACCTGGGAGTTCAAACGGCGGTCGCCATAGAGATCACCAACAGAGTCGGCAATGCGCCAATGGGTTCACATGCTCGCTGAGTTTTACAGGCTTCAATTTTGGAGATAATTGGAGTCAAACGACAGATAAGGTCTAGTTCGCTGACCTCTTCGGTGACTTGCCAATTGGACCTGTTGCTTGTCACCCTGCACTTTTTGAGCACTTTTCACATTTCAACCTATGCCACAATACATCATTATTTTACCAATACGTAAATATAAAATATTAATAGGTTTTGGGTTGCTTCCCAAACAACGTCTTAGTTAACGTCCCAGCACGACGCAAGTCAGTAACTATTCTTCATCCTCGGAGTCGCCCATGTTGTAATTAGGCGAGTCCTCCGTGAATGGTGGGTAATGACCTGATATCAAATGACCAATTTGAGCATCATGTAGCTGAATAGTCATGGAGTGAGAGGTTGATGCTTCGTTTAGCATTTCGATGTTCTCCTTCATCTCATTCAACATCTTCTTATGTTCCTCAATTTTTTGTTGAATGAGTGACAGAGCTTCATCACCCTGCACACCTCTCTGTTTCTTCCCATATTTACACTCCCGGAGGGAGGAGTGCTTTTCTTTTCCCATGGCTTGTATTTCCAATTCCGTGACTCGGGTGGATAGAACATCCAACTGGGTGACTAGTGCGTCCCATTCCTTCTTTCTTTTTGCTTGTTTGTTGGCTTCTACCATGCCATCAAGGAGTTTTGCTATAACTTCATAGGGCTGGTGTAGCATACCACCCTCGAAATGTTGATCAATTATACTTCTATTCTCGGGTCCTAGACCCCTAAATAAGCACTCCAGTAGCCCCTTGTTCGTCATCCCATGGGATGGGCATGGTTGCAACACTGCTTGAAACTTCGGCCACATTTCGTGAATTGTTTCATCCCCTACCTGTTTAAATGTCAAGATGTTATCCATGAGGTTCAATAGTTTTAGAAGGTGATGATCCGTGTGATATCCATAATGATTTTTCATCCTTAGTTCCTGTTCTGATATTAAAACTAGGAAAACAAAAGTACAATTTAGATTAGTAAAACTAAAACAAGGAAGACTAAAAAATTCTACTTAACTAAGAACTCTTAAGTGACACCACTACCCGGTAGCGGTGCCATTTTGTTGTTTGTCGTAATCAATGACACAACTTCTAATTCAAGTGTCTACGATCGTGCAATAGTATAATAACCCAACCAAGGGTTGGGGTCATCCCAAGAGAGTGGCTTTGAGAATTTATAGAAAAATAAAATTAAGTTCTAACTAGTCGTAGCTAAAGACATTAATGAGTAAAAACATAGTAAATAAAAGGGGGTGACACAAAGTGTCAAATATCAAATGGGGGTTTTGTTGCAAATAAATAAAAACATCAAATTAACAATAGAATCTAAGCAATGAGAGGGGGATTCTTGGGATGTGATCGGAATATGGGTTAATCTAAAGTATTGGATACATGCTTTCGATAGAAAATTTATAGAGGAATAGTGACTAGGCTAAGCTTTATGTGGAAATAAGTTCTCTCTCGAGCAACTTACCCTGTTTCAAATGGGTTCCTCTCGGACACCCACTTGCCGTATGAAGGTCAGCCTACGCCTTACCCCCACTTACTCTCTCGAGCTGAGTATTCGGATATGGGACTAGGGATCACCCCATTGGGCTGAACCTTATGTCGACCCACTCCTTAGGCCATTAATTTAGTGGTCTTAGTTTTACATCCTCTCTCTCGAGCAAGCCGAAAACACATAAATAAACTTGTATTTGCAACTACAAATTCATTAGATTCATACACAACCACTAAGAGAAATCACAATTTAACTACAAATAAACTATCAGCAAGCATGACCCAATAAAATATTTTAACCCATATTCGTTAAATCACACCCCAAGAATTGGGGTTTTTAGCCATACATGAAGAGATATAAATTTATACCTAAATGAGTTTGCATTCAAATGGGTATGAAGATTTAAGTCTTGTTACATGCCAAGAAGGAAGAATCTAAGAGACCCAACTCCAAATCTTGAAGATGAAAACCCTTTTCTACTTTAAGTCTCCAAAACCCTCTCACTTAGAGCAAAAAGTACTATTCTATTGTGAAAATTAAAATAAATGTTTGACTCCTAAAAATTAATAAACGGTTTAGTATATATAGACTTCAGAAATTAGTGCTGGCGGATTGTTTTGCGAGGTTAGTCGGAATCGCCGATTAACTCGGCGATTAGCCCTTTGGTGTAGTTCGTCGCCGTCTTGCACTAGCCTTCAGCATCGTCATGCTCTGTGGTGTTAGGCGACATAGTACTGCTTTGCGGTACTATTTGGTGACACGCTGATTGCTCCTTTCATTGCCTTTTTGAACCTGCTCCTTCAGGGCTTCGCGTACTAGAACAAAGGGTGAAGTGCGTCCGTTCGGTGAATCGCCAAGCGTGTTTGGCGATGCTCAGCTTTCAACCTCTTCGTTCTTTTTAGACTTTTTGTTCCTTTTTGCGCCTAAGTGTCCATGCTTCCACTAAAACTTGAAATACCTAAAACTTAAAGGTTTATATAAGATATTGAGATAAAATAAGCATTCGAGTACACAACTTCTATTAAAATATAGCCCTAATTGAGTGCAATTTATGGACTAATCAGGACTCAATAGAGGCCTCACATTGAGTCAATCTTACCCTCAGTAGAGGTAAAGCAACCTCAATAGCCCGATCAATAGTCTTGGGAAGATCAGTCTCAACCCTCACCGCTCTCACATTCGTAGACCATGCAAGATTGTGAATTTTATAGATCATGGACTGGGTCAAGGGGGCGGGAGATAGAAGCAGGGGCAGGTACATTAGCAGGACTAGTGGAAGAAAAGGGTACTGAGGAAGGCTGGGGTATACCTGACTGACCTACAAAAGGAGCAGATGGAGTGGCCTCAACACCAAAAGTGGCAGGATCAACCACTTATGTAGTGTCTAGTGGTGGCAGCTCTTCCATGTTCCATCATCACTTAGAGAATCTACCTCACTTATCGATTGTCATCGGAGGAAGCTGGGGTGATCCTAACATCATTCTTACCTAGAAAAGGAACTCATGTGTGTTCACATAGCTGTGTGATCAAGACTGGAAAATGAAGCGACGTCTGCTCTTGTATGGCCCTCAACAACATCTCCTCAATAATGATTTCCCCATATTAACCTTTTCTCTATTAATGAGCGTACCTACTAACAAAACCTTTGGATGACGAACGATTGACTCATTCTGTGATAGCATAAAATTGCTACTGATGAATCCAAACCAGTACCGGGACTCAATATTCAAATCTTTCTTTTCTATTCTCACACAGTTAACCATCCAAGGTGGAGAAATGTCGGAGATAACGGTGCAAACCAATCCTTGAGAGATTTAAGGTCATGACATATGTTCAATGTAAAAACGTACGTCTGATTTGGTGGGGTGCCTAAAGCAGTGTTTATGGCACCTATCTGACATTTGACCACCTCGCCACGCACTTCAACTTCCCTCTCAGGGCTTCCACACTGTGCCCATTCTCTTATTTGATAGTTCTTGTGCATATTCAATATAAAATTCTCTTACCCAGGTTGGAACATTAGGATTTCAAGGTTTGGTGAACTCCTCGAACTTGTGAAATTGGATGGTGTCCCAGATCGCAGGGTAGTCACTCATGAAACCAACTGTGGAGAGTCATCTCTCCTCAAGAAGAGTACGCTCTCTAATAGACTTGAGCCTATTGAGAGCCCTTGGAGCAATAACTTGGAGAACATGAGAAACAGGTGCCTGAGTAGAAGAGGGTTGCATAAATTTGGACCTAATATACATCCTTTTCCTAGCAAACACATATTTATATTGCTCACTCACATGCGTAGATGAGTGCAAAGTGGTTGGTTTAATATGAGGAGCCTCAGATGGATCATTGTCGTAATCCCCTTATGTTTTTTTAATAGAAGATGAGAGGAGTCTCTATCTGACTCCATATCAGAAGTCACCACCTGCTTTCCTTTAGTTTTAGCCATATCCTACAAAGCACAATCATACAAATATAGATTTGGTGAAGGTTAGTTCAAATCAAAACCAAAAAGAAAACACAGTTAAAAAATGTTGTGATGTTCGCCTACTATGAATGTGGTCTTCCTAATAGGTTAGGTGAGCTTAGGTTAGCTCGTTGAAATGGACAATACACATTTACAAAGAACTCAGGCATGTTGGGTGGAGTCAACTCCAAGTCGGTGATTCGCCGAATCAGTTTTGGTGGGCTAAGACAAGTTTGCTGAAAGTGACAATGCAAAATAAAAGGAAACAAGCATAAATTGTGATGTCCTCTCTCACTCGGGGATTTACCGAGTGGGTTTTGGTGGAAAAAGACAGGTCCGACAAATGGATCAGTACCGTGTTACACAATCAAGAAAGAAAGGCGAGCTAAGCCTTACTCGGTGATTAACCTAACTACCTTGGAGATCTAAGACAAGCCCATCGAATAGAAAGTATTCAGCCTAGTGCCTATTTTCATGAACATATAAAACAATACCCAATTCCCCTTAAATTTACAATCTACCCACATACATTTTCTATTCATGGGGTACTCAAACATCCCTTAATTATCACAACTTATTACTTAGATTGATGATTTGACCTTAAGAAAGTCATCACTCCATCTATCATTAGGCAATCAAAATCATGTAATCGGAGAAACATTGGGCTAATCAAACTTCACCCACATGCAATTTAACCAACACCCAGTACGTATGAGGACTCAATTTCAACATTTAAAAAATATAATCAATTTTAGCAGTTTTAGGCACCAATTCAAATATCTAACTTATGGGCACGGTTCAATACGATCTTTTTAGTAATACCCAATGAAATCATTCAACAGTAAGCTTCAAATTTCCTTTAGCCCATATAAAAAAACGCAAAAATAAACTCAAATAATGCCATATGAATCAAACACCAACGTCAAGTAGACACAAAGTACAATGAAAGATGGAATGTAGGGTTGGATAGCAGAGCAAGAAATTCAAATGCACTCGAAGTACTCAAAATCATACACATGAGGCACTCTCACACTTAAATATGGTATTAAAATCATAGGGAAGAAAAATAGTTCAAAGATATCAAAAGTTTTTTTAAAAAAAATTAAAAGACCCTTGGCCTTTTTATGTTAGGCACGTTTTGTGGTCTACGACTAACATTTTCGACTGCATTTGGTGAATTGCCGAAGGAGCTGAAGCTTGCTGAAGAAGTCTGAACAGATACAAAACTTGAAAGTTGATTTGGCAAACTCGAAGAAGTCTGCATAGTGTACCTCGACGGATCGCCGTTTGGAGCTCAAATCACCTCGGTTTCCCTAGGATCGACTTGAATACCTTCACGAAAGATAATACTGCCAAGGAAAGCAACAGACCTCAACCAAAACTCACACTTTCAAAACTTAGCATACAATTTCTTATCCTTGAGAATTTGCAATACAATCCTCAAATTTTCAACATGCTCATCCTCACTTCGAGAATAAATCAAAATATCATCAATAAACACAATCATAAAAATGTCAAGATATTGCTTACAAGTCCTATTCATCAAATCCATAAACATCATCGGGACATTAGTTAAACCAAAATACATTACAAAAAACTCATAATGACTATATTGGGTTCGAAAAACCATATTTGGAATGTCATTCACCTTTTCCCTCAATTGGTGATAACCTGACTGAAGGTCAATCTTAGAGAGGTAACTCGCTGTCATGACCCGAGTCTACAACCTGGACGTGGCCGACACTTGAGAACCATTGCTGGTCCCCAAGCGAACCCTCATTCTGGCTGAATACAAGCGGAAGAGTAACTCAAGCATACAAAAGCTTTAAATAGATGAAATTCATTGAACTAAAATAACTAACTCAGAATATAATCGTATATTCAACAAACCAAAAATAGGCAACTCAAGTCTTTAAAACATTTAAAAAGATAAACGAAACAGACTTCTCAAACTCTACTATCTATCTCTGAAGCCTCTAAATGACAAAGATGGAAGTCGAGACAAGACCCACAAAATCCTGACAAAACTAAAAGTAAATGGAATCCTTCGGAAGCAAGGAGGCTCACCATAGCTAACTCAAACTGCAAGTGGTATCAACAAAGCTTCTATTGATGACCATGAATACCTATATTTGCATCACGAAGCGATGCAAGCCAAAAGACTTCAGTACATGAAATGTACAAGCATGTAAGTGGAATTCTAAAGCATAAACACAAGCCTGAATTTATGGAAGAAAACATACTTACCTCTTATCAACTTACTCAACTCAACTCAACTCAAACAAACATAGTTCAACTCAACTCAGAGAATATAGGGCTCAACTCAGTGATAAGATATTCAACTCACTGAAATAAGGCTCAACTCAATAATAGGATACTCGACTCTATGAATAAGGCTCACTCAATAATCAGATACTCGACTCTGTGAAACATAGTTCAACATACTCAACTTTGGATACTCAACTCAATTTAAAATAACAATAAGTGACCCATGCTGCCAGAGCTGTCCTATACTTTGTCAGGGTATAGGACCAACTACTAAGTGGATCCACTAGTCTATGCTAAAAAGCATTAAGGAATCATCTAAAAAGTATGACCTTTTATACCCACGTTGGCTACATGGTTTATGAGGAATTTGAGTTATTTGAACTCGTCCCCATATCGGTTCTCAATACTACTCCCAAAATGTAACTAGCTCATATGTTTAACTACATAACTCTTTCTGTGTTTTGAGATTATTACTCAAAAATCTTTCTCTTCAGAGATATGGTACTCAAAACTACTCAAAAAACTCTTTTGGAAATGCTAAATATTGTATTTTATATATGCCCTTTTTTAGCATGAATTTTATGGATTATGCTAAATATTGTATTTTATTTGTAGGAGTAAATTGGAGCTAAAACGAATTAAAAATGGAAGGTTGAAGAAGGAAATCAAGCAGGCAACTTAATAGATAAAATTGAATATAGTAATAATAAATTATATATAAAGTAGAGAAGATTGCAAATTGCAATTTGCGAATTGCGAATCAGCGAAGGGCTACTGCCATGTGGCAGCCAATGAAGGCCCCTCATATTTTGAGGCGGTACACTGTTTCACGCGTCCAACAATTCCAACTTTGTTTTGGTTTTGTGTTCTTAAATTGGTTTGGACTTAGTTATTTTATCTAGGGTTTTCACGATCTATAAATAGTTTATAGAAATAATTATTTGGAAATAATCAGAGGGCATCAAGTATAAAGTTGTCAATACTTTTTAGGGTTCTTTTGTTCTTCTTTTAGAGATTAGTGGCTAAACGCCCTAGTTCTGGGGCTGTAGCTACAAATTGATTGTTGAATATTAAAGGTTTTGAATTAATTCTTAGTTATCATTATAAGTTACGTTTATATTCTTCTTTTAGTATTTAATGCTTAATCATCATAGAAATAAATCTATTGTCTATTCTTAAAATCGAGAGAAGAGAGGGTAGATAGACCAAAGAACATAGAAAGCTCGATCTTCCATTACGTATATGTGTTCAGGAGTGACGCCTGGAAAAACAACTTGCTTGGTTACGAAACACAATAAAATATAAATACTTGCCAGTTAGGCCTGCTATCCCCACTCAACGATGTAGTTAGCAGCTAACTGGAGTAAGCAACTGTAACACTTTGGAAAATGATAGGGTAAGCTAGAGCCTAAACGTGAGGATGAATGTCAAGAATGAGGGTTATAGGAGCGAAGGCCAAAGGGGCAAGTGCCAAGGCAAAGGGGCCAAGCCAAGGCCAAAGGCCAAGCCTGCCCCTAGCTTGGAACTACTGCCCTACCTTCACGAGTAGGACCACGGGTCGTTGTCCACACCACGGCTCGGGAAGGCAGCTCGTGGCCTTGCCTTGGCCATGGAAAAGTGGCCACCATTTGTCTTAGGCACTGCCTCAACTTCACAAGAGGGACCACAACTCATGGTCTTGACCACGACTCGTGGAGCCCTTCATGAAGATGCCTTAGGAATTGAGATAAGGGTCCCCCAAGTGGCAAGGCTACTGCCTCAAGGACCACGAGAGGGACCACGGCTCATGGGTCTTTACCATGGCTCATGGAGCCCCTCGTGGTAATGCATTGGGCTTGTGAGCCAAAAGCCCCAAGTATCTAGCCACTTCCCCAACCTTCACGAGGAGGACCACGGGTCGTAGTCCTCACCACGAGTCGTGAAGGGGCTTGTGATGCCTGGACGGGTTCACAAAGTGAGGGTCATTTAAGTCTTTTCATATTTAAGTCCAATTAAAGTGGGGTTGTTTTGAGTATTTTTGGGGATACTATATAAGTTGATTTTAAGTCAAATTCACCCAATTTTAGTCATTAATTCACAACACCCAAATAATTCCCAAAATCCTCTCCCCTCCAATATTTCTCTCACTAGAAATCCTCCATTGAAGAAGAACAATAACTTGAAGACTAGGGCTCAAGAACTCAACTTCTCAACTCCAATTCGTGGGGAAATCCTCAATCAAGTTATGTGAGTCTTGATTCATGGAAAGCTTTCTTCCATTAAACCCTTCAACTCTTAATTTCGAATTAGTAGATTCTTCAAAATCTACGGTTTTCAATCTATGTCACAGGTTCTTCCTAAAAATGATTTCAATGAGTTAATTGTCTTATATTATGATGGAATTGTTGTTTATGGTGATTTTGTGATAAATTTCCCCATGAACCCATGAATTTCCCCATGACCCAAATTTCATGAATTGTGATGGGTGTATTGATGCAAGATGAATACTATGAATTGTGTCTATGGTATTTTAGTTATTGAATCTTGTTTTATCCATGACTAATGTAGTATATCTAGGTGTGTTTGTGAGACATGATTCATGACCCTTGAAGGATAAATTATGAGGGTTTGTACATGTTGATGAAAATGGTGTATGAACTTATAATTCACTTAGAAAGTGAAGATCCTATGACTATTGTGTAAATTGTGGTATTGTTGAAAGATAATTTTCCCCTTACCCTTACACATGACTATGTATTAATTGTCTAGGATGATGATAATGTTGTTGTGTTGATTGAAAGGCTATTCTCATGAAACACTATGAACATGATGTGAAAGGTTTACTCATATGTTAATGATGATTCTAAGGTTGAAAGTCCATTCTCATCTAATTAAATCTATGAGCTATTTTATGAGTTGTATTGAATGAAGGACAAGATATTCCTTCACACATGTAAATGCAATTCAAGACTAATTATGTATAATTTGGGAAATAAAGCAGAAGGTATGTTGGGGACGTTTGGTGCATTGCCGAGTGATTCATCAAGCTTTGTATAGCTTTCCAATGCGCCTATCTTCAACCCACCCTCTCGAGTGATTAATCAACTGCCTTTTTGTGCGTTGGCCTGCAACTTATCTAGTTCGTTCCCATTCGATGGTACAGAACTTCTCAGTAGTTGTGGATGTTTAAACGGCGGTGACTATCTGAGTTGCTGATCAGGTCGACAATTTGCCGAAACTGTCCTGAGCTCGTCGAGTTTTACAGACTCTAGATTTTGAAGATATCTTGAGTCAAACGGCAGAATAGATTTGATCGCCGGATTTTTTTGGCGACTCGCCATTCTGCACCTCTTTGGCACCTACCACACTTTACTCTGTAAAACTAAGACACTATTATTTTACTAGTACGCAAATATAAGATAATAAGAGGTTTTGGGTTGCCCCCAAATAGCGCCTTAGTTAACGTCGTGGCACGACGCAAGTTAAGACTTTAAGCTTCATAGTTGGAGCCACCCACATCATGATTAGGTAACCCCTAGTTTTCAGGTACGTGAACATGAGGTAATGCCTCCTCCATAAGCTTTTCTAGCTGCTGGAAAACTTTGGAGTGAGACCAAATTATGCGCTTTATGCCTTCAGTGTCCTCTTTCAGTTCATCCAGCGCTCCATCTTGCTCACTCAACTTGAATAGAATGGTTGAGAGCATTTCCTCAACATGTTCCACCTCCTTGTCCCTATAACTCTTTCTTTCACCAAGATGGGCACATTTATCCTTTTTATTGCACTGAGATTCAATTTTCATCACCCTCTTGGCCAATCCATCCATCTGTGTCCTCAGCGTGGCCAGCATAACATCTTTCTCAATCTCTCGCTCAGCTTCAGCCATGTGGTCTAGCAACTGAGCCACCATCATGTAGGGAATATGTGCAAACCCTCCTGGAATTAGTTCATCAAGAAACTGCTTGTTTTCGGGGTAGAGGGTTCTGTAGAAACAGTCCAGAAGAACCATGTTAGGGATGCCATGACTTGGGCCTTGAGATATTAGCCCTTTGAATCTTGCCCACGATTTATGTATTTGTTCTCCCTCCAACTGCTAGAAGGTCAGTATGCAATCTCGGATCCTCATTATATCTAATGGAGGAAAATCCCTTGATTTGTGGGTGCTTATTCAACCTAGTTGTGCCTTGCTTCAGAGCACAACTTAACAGAGCAAGATCAAGAGTAAGGTTAGTAAAACTATGGCTAAAACAGAACGAAAACTTTACTTAGCTACAATTTCTCAAGTAACACAATTCCCCGGTAGCGATGCCATTTTGATGCTTATCGTGATCAATGACACTAACCTAGGGTTTGAGTGTCTACGATCGGCGATAGTATAGTAACCCAACTAAAGGTTGGGGTCGTGTCCCAAGGGATTGGTTTTGAGAATTGATAGAAAAATAAAATTAACCTCTAACTAGTCGCAACTAAAGACATTAACGATTAAAAACATAAAGGGGGTGACACAAAAGTGTCAAATATCGATTGGGGGTTTTGTCACAAGTAGTAAAAACAGCAAAAAGTAACAAGAAAAATCAAGTATGGGGAAATGTTCTTGGGGTGTGATTGCAGTACAAGTTGAGATAAATTGTTGGGTACATGTTTCCAATAGGAAATTTGCAAGATAATAGTGACTAAGCTAAGCTTTAGATGGAAATAAGTTCCCTCTCGGGTAACTTACCCCATTTCAAATGGGCTTCTCTCGGACACTCATTTGCCGCATGAAGACCAGCATACGCCTTACCCCACTCATTATCTCGAGCTGAGTGTTAGGATATGGGACTAGGGATCACCCTCTCGGGCTGAACCTCATGTCGACCCACTACTTAGGCCATCGGTCTAGTGGTCTTGGTTTCGCGACCTCCCTCTCAGGCAAGTCGAAAACACATGCGTGGTTTTGTATTTGCAACTACAAACCCATTAAATTAAACCATAACCACTAGGTGAAATCACCATTAAAATAAATCTACCCTATCAGCAAGCAAGACCCAACAACAATATCAACACATATTTGCTAAATCACAGCCCAAGAATGAGGGTGTTTCGCCACACATCAAGAAATAACAAAATACACCTAACATGATACTAAAATTAAATGGGTATAAGAAATTAAACCTTGATTTAAGCAAAGGTATAAGAAGTTAAACCTTAATGTCTATGATGACGTGTTGGATAACATTTGTAACATATTATCAATTTTTTTATAATCCATCATCTCGGGTTGTGATTCCTTTAGTCTAGGGGTTAGTCTTGACCCCTACCATGTCGATTAATCCAAAAATTTATAGTTGTTATAGTGTAACACCTCAGTCTTAGAAAGGGCTAATTTTATAAAGAACTAAATTCGAAATAGCCAATTTGGGAATTGTGCAAGTTAGTCTTCAATTGTGAGTTTTGGGTCAGCTTCAAATAACCATAACATTCAGTGCAAGATGAGTTAGGTGGCCCATGAGATATCAAATTGAAAGTCATTGAGTCCTCTTTAGAACACCGCTGAGTTTGCTAAATTCCGAGTTCGAGTGAAGGAGATATACCCGTTTGAGTGCAGCCTATCTAGTTAAGGAAATGCATCAATTTAAGGAGGGGTATTTTGATCTTTTCGTTACCCCCACTTGCCCCACACGTTTTTTCACCCAAATTAGGGGTCAAAGCTGATTAAAATCAGTTTACGCTAAAGTCTAAAACCTTTTGGAAGGTTAGGGAAAAGTTCAAGCAGAGAAAAAGGAGAAAAGCTTCAAGAGTCAAGATTTCTTGCGAGCTTTGAGGAATTTTGCCAAGGATTTGATCCTTTCAACGTATGTAAGTTTTCATAGTGCTGGTTTAGTTCACCCTCACGCCAATCATGAGTTTCTTTATCAAATTCGTCCATGAAATACGTGTAATGAGGTTCTTGATGAGTTTTCTTGAGGTTTTGTTTTTCATTCATTATTAATGAAGTTTGATGGGTTCTTGAGGCGAGGGTTTTGAGTTTGAGGGTTGTTCTTGAGGAAATTTTAGTAGATTTTTGTTTGCTTATGTTGGGTTTATAAATCTAAGTAATTTTGGAAGAAGTCAATCAATTTTAGGTGAATTAGGGCCAAAAATCAAGAAGAAAAATTAATCAGGACGTTTTGGAAAAAGTTTGGGGCGCCGCGCCTCCGATGCACCAGAAGAACTAGCGTGGGGTGCCAATAGTGCGCCATAAAGCCCCCCCAATAATTGGAGGCCTGGCATGATGCACCACCCTTGCTCCCGAAGTGTCAGGCCACTTTTCTTCTTCGTTCTCATTCCGCAATTGTTCCTTAGAGTCGAGCTTTCATTCCCTTCTTAATCCTAACTATTTAAACCTTCATTAATCATCGAGCGATCCTATATATCATTAATCATAACTCTTGAATTCACATCAAATTCAAGAGAGATTTAAGAGTAAAGTTCGAGGAAGTCCTTTCGAGTCATTTTGAGAAGTCTTTTACAAACTTTTAAAACTTGATTTAGGACTTGAGTACTTGAGTATGATGAAGAGGAGAGTTGAGTTCATGTTTTCAAAATGAATATAAGGGAACTGAGTTTCCCAAGTGAAAATGTTTTACTTTTAAAAACGAGAGGAAACCTTGATTTCCAAATGAGTTCTTGAGGAGTTTTTTAGCATTATCTCTTTTAAGAGAACATTTTGAGTAATAATCTCAAAGTTTGAGGATGAGGATATATTTTTAAACATATGATCATGAGTTATATTATTGGGAGTATTATTGAGCACCGATATGGGGATGAGTTCAGACAACTCAAAGTCCTCATATACCATGTCTGTCAACATATGTAAAGGGTCATACCTTTTAGATGATTCCTTATTGATTTTTTAAGAATAGCTTAGTAAATCCACTTAGTTGAGGATATCTTATACTCCGGCAAGGTATAAGAAAGTTCTGGCAGCGTGGGCGAGATGTTGTATCATCACATAGCTCATAGTGATAGTTGTTGGTTAGAGAATCTCCCAAATAAAAGTAAAAGAGTTGCTTATTGTAATTTTAAATCCATTGAGTTATTACTTACTATTTTAAAAGCTTTCTTTATACTCCATAATTTTTGTTGCTTTTATATTGAATCGAGTTGAGTGTTATTGAGTTTAGTAGCCTTGAGTTGAGTTGAGTTGAGATGAAGTGAGTATGTTCTTCTTTTTTATCAGTTCAAGCTTATGTCTATGCTTTAGAGTTCCCCTTACATGCTCGTACATTCAATGTACTGACTCCATATGGACATCATCTTTTGTATGATGCAGATACAGGTATTAAGGGTCATCAACCAACACTTTGTTGATCCCATCGCATTCCAGTTAGTTTAATGAGCCACCACTCCCCTTGCTTTTCGAAGGGCTTCGTATTTATAAATTTTGTTTTGTTAGGATGTCTTGAGTCTTGTCCCGACTTCCATCATAGTTACTAGAGGCTTTATAGACAGTAGTATTTTGAGAAGTCTTCTCCATTTTCAATTGTTAATGTTCAAGCCTTGAGTTGCCTCTTTTGTCAAGTTGAATGCGTTTATAAATAGTCTGAGTTGTTTACTTTGAGACTTTTGAGAAACCTTTACTTTTGAGTTCATATGTTGTTGAGTAAGTCTTCCTCTGAGTATTGAGTTAGGCCAATGGTTCGCTTGGGGACCAACAATGGTTCTCGAGTGCCAGTTACATCTAGGGTGAAGGCTCGGGAATGAAAAACTTGGTATCAGAGTACAGAGTTCAAGAGTCCTAGGGTGTCTATCAAGCCATGTCAGTAGAGTCCTGGTTATCGGTGTGAAGCTGTCCACATCTATAATTAGGAAGCTACAACATTTAGGAAATATCTCACTTCTTTCATACTCTTTTCGTGTGATAGAGTATAACTCTATGAAAGTTTCTTTCTAATTCGTGCTTGCGCGTATCTTTCATATCATGCCTCCACGAAGAGCTATTTGAGGTCGTCATGGTAGGAGAAATGTTGATCCCAGGATCAAGGGGTCCCCAATGCACCAGAAATTCATCCCCAGGGAGAGGTCACTAATGCTAAGTTTGGGGATGCTATCCGGATGTTGATTCAAGTTGTGACCAACCAAAAGGGTCAACATAAAGGGGTTTTATAGGATGTTGCTCATACATCCAGGATCCATGAGTTCTTGATGATGAATCCTCTAGACTTCACCGGTTTAAGGTTACTGAGGATCAGGAAAACATTGTGGAAGAGTTGCAGAAAGTGTTTCAGGTGATGCACGTTGCAGATGTTGAGCATGTTGAACTATCTGGATACCAACTCAAAGGTGTTGCTAGGATCTAGTATGACCAATTGAAGAAGAGTATAGATGAAGAGTCAACAATTGTAAGTTGGGTTGTGTTCGAAAGTGCCTTCATATGGCGTTTCTTTCCCCGTGAACTAAGAGAGGCAAAGGTAAGAGAATTTGTCACTCTTAAGAAGGAATCCATGAGTCTGCATGAGTGTAGCCTCAAGTTCACTCAATTGTCCCGCTATGCTCCGGATCTGGTTGCCGACATGACGAGCAGGATGAGTCTATTTGTGTCTGGATTGTCCCGTTTGTCAAGCAAAGAGGGTAAGGTCGTGATGTTGATAGAAGATATGTACATAGCAAGGCCTATGATCCATGTGCAGCAGTTTGAGGAACACAAGTTGAGAGATAAGGAAGAGTTTCGCAGCAAGAAGGCTAAGACCACATGTAAAGAGTCCGGAAAGCAGAAGACCACATATGCAAACCGAACATCTTTCCAGCAGAGGCCAACTGGACTTGCACCATTATCTGCTAGTGCACCTGCACCAAAGAACAGAGGTGAGTTCAGGATTGTGAATTCGCAGAACTTTAGAGCCATACCTACTCAATCTCAAGGTAGTGTGGCACAAGGGGCCAACTTGACCCCTACATGTTCTAAGTGTGGTAGGAACCACCTAGGAGTATGTCGTGATGGGTCCACTGGTTGCTTTAAGTGTGGTCAGACATGTCACTTCATGAGAGAGTGTCCTAAGAACAGGCATAGTAGTGGTAATGGGGGCAATAGAGCCCAATCTTCTTCAGCAGTCCCGCAAGATAGAGTTGCACCAAGAGGAGCTTATTCTAGGAAAGGCAGAGCAGCAAACCGTCTATATGCTATCACTAGTCACCAAGAGCAACATAATTCACCTGATGTTGTCACTAGTATGATCAAAGTCTTTACTTTCGATGTATATGCATTGTTTGACCCAGGTGCGACTCTATCTTTTGTGACTCTGTAAATTGCTATGAGTTTTGATATCCTTCCTGAGTACCTTCTTGAGCCCTTCAGTGTTTCCACGCCTTTTGGTGACTCTATTCTAGCTGAGAGAGTTTATCGCGATCGTACCATTTCTGCTAATCACAAGGATACCACGGATGACTTAGTTAAGCTAGATATGGTTGACTTTGATGTCATTCAAGGTATGGGCTAGCTTCATGCTTGTTACCCCTCAGTTGGTTGTAAAACTCGAGTAGTTAAGTTCAAGTTTCCTAATGAGCCAGTTATAGAGTGGAGGAGTAGTTCAACAATGCCTAAGGGTCATTTTATTTCGTAACTTAAGGCTAGAAAGTTAGTTTCCAAGGGGTGCATCTATCACTTAGTCCTAGTTAATGACTAGTGTTGAGACACCACCTATTCCGTCAGTTCCAGTTATGAATGAGTTTCCAGAGGTTTTTCCAAAAGATCTCCCTAGAGTCCCTTGTAACAAAGAAATAGACTTCGGTATAGATATTCTTCGTAATACAAGACCTATTTCTATTCCGCCATACATAATGGCTCCCGCAGAGTTGAAAGAGTTAAAAGAGTAAATGAAAGACGTTTTTGTTAAAGGTTTCATTCGACCCAGTTTCTAGCCTTGGGGCTCTCTGATCTTATTTGTGAGGAAGAAAGATGGTTCTCTTAGGATGTGTATTGATTACCGCCAATTGAACAAGGTCACTATAAATAATAAGTATCCACTTTTGAGAATTGATGATCTGTTTGATCAGCTTAAGGGTGCCACTTGTTTTCTAAGACAAACCTTAGATCTGGCTATCATCAGTTGAGAGTAAGGGAAAGTGACATCCTGAAGACAACATTCATGACCCCTTATGGTCACTATGAGTTTCTAGTTATGTATTTTGGTTTGACTAATGCTCCTGCAATGTTCATGCACCTTATGAACAAAGTGTTTAAACCATATCTTGATATGTTTTTCATTGCTTTTATTGACGACATTCTGGTTTATTCGAGGAATGAGGAGGAACATGCTAGTCATCTCACAGTAGTTCTTCAAGCTCTCAAAGATAGAAAGTTGTATGCCAAATTTTCCAAGTGCGAGTTTTGGCTTGAGCCAGTGGTGTTCGTAGGCCATATTTTTTCTAGTGAAGGGATTTGAGTTGACACTCAGAAGAATGAGGCAGTTCAGAACTTGCCCAGACCCATATCTCCAACAAATATTAGAAGTTTCTTTGGATTGGATGGTTGTTATAGGAGGTTTGTTGAGGGGTTTTCATGTATTTCATCCCTATTGACAAAGTTGACTTAGAAGACAACAAAGTTTCAATGGTCTGAAGCTTGTGAGAAAAGCATTCAGGAATTGAAAACCCAGTTAACTATTGCCCCAATGTTGACCTTACCGGAGGGTATATAAGGCTTTGTTGTGTATTGTGATGCACCTAGAGTTGAATTGGATTGTGTATTCATACATAATGGAAAAGTTATAGATTATGCCTCAAGACAGCTTAAGATTCATGAGAAGAATTACCCAATCCATGATCTAGAGTTGGCTGATGTAGTATCAATAATCTACCCAGACATACCCAGAACCCTCATTCTCCAAAAATCGTCCAAGTTAGAACGAAAAGAAGAGAAAGAGGTGCCCGTTTCTTTCAATAACAAGAAACGGTGTTCTTTAAAGTTGATTTTGTCACCAGGTATGTGGGATGTCACTAGTGGGTTCCTTTCATCCACTAGGTCCCTAGAATTCAGTCAATTCCTTGATTCCACATAACTTGTTTAGACCTAGGGTTTGTAAAATCTTAGGAATTGTGGTGATTTCAGTTGCTATATTATCCATATCTAAACAATATGTTTACTTGGAAACATTGCATAATTCCTTGTATAAAACTTAGAACCCTAGTTTGTGTAAATTCTAGTTCATGGATTATACTTTCTAGATCAGTTAGATAGAGAATAATGCTTAAGATTTCGAATGTCACATTTCAGTGTATATAAATTTTGCATGCTCAGTTAGTATGTTAGTATTGAGCTACTCAGTACGTAGTGCATTTTTTCTTCATATAGATTCATTTGAGAGTATACTTAGCACCGAGTTGGACTAGGTTTCACCATACCTTCAAAGTCTCAAAATTATGTGGCAACGTAGGTTTAGAAGTTCCCTCTATTGGGCATTAGTTTTTAGTGATCATGCCACAGTCATGCCTTTATACCCCTGGCAAGGTATAGTGGGCCCTCTCGATGGGAAGAATACATCAGACTCCATCTTTAACTCACGTGTTTTATGTCGGTTAATAGTAGCTCCCACGGTCAAAATCTCAGTGCATTGACAAGGCTTTCAGCCGTTAATTTAGTATATAGTTCAACAAGTTATCTTCATAATTAGTACTTGGTCATTGTATTCAAATTATCTTTTAGTTATACTTCAGTACATATCTATATCCTTGTTCAGATTATATCATTGCTCAGTTATGCATTGTTCCGCTTATATACTTTGTTCAGCTTAGCATATCTGTATCCTGCATGCTCAGTACATTCCATGTACTGATGCATACTTTACGCTACATCCTTTAACTATGGAGGTTCGGACACTTAGCATCGAGATCACGCTTAGATCAATTCGCAGTCTGACTTCAGCAGCTTCAGTGTTGATTCCTTATACTTCGAGGACAATATACATATTTTCTATTTTAGTCTTTATTTTTCAGTTTTCAGTCTTGTTAGAGTTAGCTGGGGGCATTTCCTAGCAACTCAACTCAGTTAGAGACTTTTCAGACATAATAGTTGATTCAACTTGAGTTGTTAAGTGGTTGTTTCAGTCATCACTAAGCTCTTTTTATATAATCAATATTCAGACTAGTTGGGTTTTGTCCCCTCTTCAGATATCCATTGATTTAGCTTCCTCATAGTTCATGCTTTACTTAATTATTTTTTAGTACGCTTATTATATGCCAGACTCAGGGTTATATTAAGTGTCGTGTTTCATCAAACGGGTAGTATCGGGGCGTGACACAAAATTAATAATTGAGCTTCTTAAAATTCCAAACTATTTGAAATAATTGACTTTATAAAATTCAAAATATTTTTCAAGTTAGTTTTATGTAATTTTTTCACTTTTTGGAATTTTAAAATAATATATATATATTTTATATAATTAGCATATTTTATAAATATTCAAAAATCATCTCAAAAAGATTTTGTTTTAATTAAATATTTGTTAATTAGTTTAGTTATATAATACTTTATATTTTTAAATCATTCGGTTTATAATTAAGTTAATTATTTCATTTCGTTAAGTTTAAGAAGCTCCTTAATTAATCTTAGATTTTAACCGAATTCGCAAATTAAATTCAATTCGGCTATATTGTGAATTCTATATGGCTATAATTACAATCCATTTAGCCATTTTATATTTGCAAATCTAACCCTTTCTACTAAAAATTTTCACTACCATTTTGCCCCACCCTAAACCATTTGGGACAAGACCATTCTTGGGCCATTTTCTCCGAGCAACCAGCAACCCTTTATTCTTAATTACAATTTCAATAACCTAGGCCCATTCCCAATACAAAAGACCCATTCAATACAACAATACAATACATCATCAACAACTATACATTACAACCAGACGCATACAACAAGTACAAAACCAACGACCCCATCTCGTTCTTTTTCTTCTTCACACCAACGAAGCAGAAACCCAAATCATTAACCCAGTCGAAATCGACCCGAATCAAGCAGTGTGAACGACAACAATAGCAAATGTAAACGGCGACCAACGACGTCATTATTTCCGTGAAGATATACGGAAAACAATAGCTCTCACTCATCTTCTTCCTTTTTCTACCTCCCACTACGAATTCGTACGAAGAGTAGTGCAAGGTGGCACAATCTCATCGCCTCACTCGTCCTTGCCTCGAGATCAAGTGGCTCCCTTTGTTTGTCCATTGCAATTTGTTGAAGAATGTGGAGGAATTCATACAGTGAGTTCTTATCCTTTGAGAATTTGATTTGGAATTCAAATTTCTCTTGTTCTTATCCGAGTAGTCACCCCTTTTCCCCCCAAAACCGAACGCTATCTTCCCTCTATATAAACTCCCTTCTTTCTCAGTATTAGGGGCTGGTGATTTCTTAATTTTGGCTTCCTAAAGAAACGATACATAAAAGAAACAGTGAGAAAAGTAAAAACAGAACAAAGTTACAGAACATAGGTAGACAAAAGAAAATTTAGGAAGATAATATACCTATAGCTAAAGTTTCTAGGTCTGCTGGTTTGGAAATTGATTTTTCTATCGGAATCTCTCCTTGGGGTGGTGGAATCGCTCTCAAGCTCGTCTGTTCCAGTTTCGCTGCCCAGAAAAAGGTAATACCTCCTCATTTTGTTATCAAGTCTTATTCGGGAGTTAAGTTTAGCTTATTGTTTAATTTTTTATTTAGCTCAATGCTTTGTTGCTGGTATTAGTGTGCTTCTATTGGTTTTTAACGGCTGTTTATTTCTGGTTCGGAGGTTGTATTTCATTTTGTCAAATGTCAAGATTATATTTTCTTAGTTGAACGTCTTGTCCTTGCTAAGTTCATATTCTTTTGTCCGAATGTCATTATTTTGAGAGTTGTCTCTTGCTCATTTGTGTGTTAGATGGATATGAAGCTTGTATAAGATAGATTAGTCGAGCTTTTTGTTTTGGCTTAAATCCAACTCTTCTCATGATTCACCAAATTTCTATTTTCGTATATCTCTATTAAGCTTTGCTTGTTTGGTTCATTTTCTTGTCTTCTCTTATTAATCAAGTTTTATTTTAGAAAGATCGCGGTTTATAGTTTGGGACTCCAAATGTCTTTTTTTGTTCAACTATATGTTCTCTTTAAGAATATCTAAAAAAATCAATGTGAACATCTCTGTTTCTAAAAGCTATCTGGAGGCAGCAGTTTGTCTTTACTTGACAATGTGTTTGTTTGGGTTAAAACGTGATTTTTGAGTTAGATTGTAGTCATTTTGATGTGGAGCTCTTAACCATCTAGTGGTATGATCTTCACTTTATCTGATACATTTGATTCCTATTTTAAACTAGCATATTAGTATTATTCTGTTGGGTTCCATTTGTTTATCAAATATATATATATATATATATATATATATATATATATAT
>JAJOOR010000635.1:0-20311 GCA_036250505.1 Solanum acaule
TATATAGTGTAATTTTTAATAGAAACATATGAAAAATTATCATAAAAATAAGAAGTAGTGAATATTATTATACATGATATTAAAAATAATATTGGAGGGGGGGAGGGGGGAGGGATTAGGAGGACATGTGCTAATATTTTTGTTTATGCATTCTCATGGTAAGTACCATATGTATTTAAAAATAAAACTTTTTTCTTATTTAGCTTAAAAATAGAATTTCCCTCTTTAGTTTTATTAAAGTAAAAGAAGATTTATGGGAAATCAAAATATAAATAAACATAAAAATTAGTCAAATAAATTCATAAATAAAAATTATATTTATATAGTGTAATTTTTTAATAAAAAAATATAAATAATTATCATAAAAATAAGAAGTAATGAATATTAGTATACATGATATTAAAAATAATGTAAATGTACATAAATGTGAAAAATGATATATACCAAGGGTTTAAAGGGATATAGTTGTCATTTTCCTATTCTATCCCGGGATTACTATACCACCAAATGAGAGGGATAACTTATCCCGGTACTAATTCCTAATCCCGAGATAAGTTATCCCAAGCTTTCCAACCAAACAAGGAAATAAAGAGTACTTAAAATTTATCCCGGAAATAACTCTTCCTATCCCTCACACCAAACGACCCCTTACTAAGTTAGGACGACAATTGGCAATGAATGGGGCGACTGTTCGGAGGCTTTTTGGTTGCTATTGGTTGTCTGAGCTTCGAGCTCAAGGTTGTTTTGTTCCTGGTGGCTGATTCAATGGCGTGAGGGAGGAGAAAAGGGACTTACGGCTGCTGGTTGGTTTTTTCTCCGACGTCGAGTTTCGCCGGAGATGGTAAAAGGAAAAGAAGAATAGTGGTGTTGGGTTCTTATTTGGCGGCTCTTTCTGGTTGGATTTGGTGATCTGGGTTTCATTTTGCAGTGGTTTACGGTGACAGTTGGGTATTGTATGGTGGTGAAAGAGGTCAAAAAAGAGTGGGGGTTTGGTGATTTCCGGCGTGGAGGAGGAAATGGAGAAAAGGGGGAGGGTACATAAATGAAGATGAACAAAATGGGTTATATTATTAGGTGGGTCGGGTCGAGTTAAAATTGGGTAATTTAAAATGATTTGGGGCTTTTCATCCAATTGAGGGGCACAAATGATGAAATTAGTAATGGCAGGGGTAAACATAACTTTATTTTAACGGCAGGGGAATAGTCAACCAATAAAACAAAATTGAGGGGGTATTTTTAGACCTTTTCCCTTATTTTTTTATTTTTTTAGTGATCTTAGACTATAAAACGTATGAGAGATTGTGGAGATGTTTTCAACGCCTGCGCTCGAGAGAAGATGTGTGGCGTGTCGATATGGGTGTCAAAATGAGTCTAAATATAAGTAACATGTCCAATCCGTTCATGATTTTATGGGTTGAGCTCAAGATAATTTGAATTGGGTTAATCTCAATCAATTCAAGTCTTAACCCATTCTTCATTTGAACCCAATTTAATTTTCAATTTCAATTTATTTTAGGATTCTTTATATGCATTGGTGTAATTAAAGCATGTTCTCACATGTAAGCATGGATTATAATCTATTTTATATCTTTTAGGATTTTATCCATATCCATTTATAACTTCTTCTTTTTTCTTGAGTGAAAAAATCAAATTGGGGTTATAAAAGATAAATAACAACATGTTAGGATTATTAAGATTAAACGGTCAAATTGGATGAATCATGACCCAACCTGATTTTTAGCCCATTAAGCTCAATTTACTTGAGCCCAAAGTACATTTATGTGGATCATGATCCAACCCAATTTTTTTCAATCTATTTTAATATTTCTAATTTCAATTCAACCTGTCAATTGTGTGTCCTAACTATTAATGAGATCGAGATAGGTGAAACATAAGAAATGAGGGTTCAATTAGTACCACTGTAGACAAAAATATGTGTTGGTAATCTCTTCTGAATTTTGATTTGTCTAAGCCTTAGTGGTTGGGTTATTGTTTACATATATTGAGTGAGACAGTAGGCATCTGATGAAATAGTAAAAATATAGGTACATGAAATAATTTGAGGAGTAAAAACTTACATACGTTGATACATGCAATATTTATATTAAGCCTAATCAACTTTTTAATGATTAAATAATTTAATAAATTAAAGAACATAATAAATAGATTAACTATAGTTAGGTGATTTATATATATATATATATCAATTAATTAGGTGGAAATATCAAATACAAGCTTTTACCTAATTAAGGTGCACACAAACTAATTTATAGTGACCAAACTTCTTTTTTTCTTTTTCTTTATACACAGTCATTTAGGGTCATGAATCCTGATTAAATTCAGAATTTGCGTATTACAGAATCTACTTTTTGGATAATAGTTTCAATAAAAAATTTTCTATTTCTAAAAATTCGAATTTAAAATCTCTAAATAAAGCTGATGAAATCTCAAATGCAAATTTATCTGATTAGTAGATTATTAAGGTACCACTGATCCATTATTTAAAAAGAGGTAGTTTTATTAATCAAAAGTCTTACATATGTGGTAGTGTCATTTTCCTATAATCTATCGATCAAATCACAAACAAATTTGGAAGAGAACTGCTTTTGCACGCTAAGGTTATCATATGGAATCCTCTACAAATTTACAATACTGATATTGCGTGTAACAGTCCAATCTGCTAGTTTGTAAGACATATTTATTTATATATCAATATTTTTTTATATTTTATCGATGTGAGACTTCTTATACCCATAGTTGAATAAGAAAGTTCCATCTCCAGTTCAGGGGAAGGACAAAGGAAAGATTCAGCGAAGGATAAGGTGGAATGAAATCCTCCGGTTTAGCTCCTTTAGTTAAGGCGTGATGTCACGCTACCCTCACTCCAAATATGCCAAAGTATTTACTGCATATATATCTTTTTCCTCCAACAAGTAAAATTTATCTTCTGGTACCAATATTGTTTTTTGAGCAATAAGATGTCAACTTCAAATTTCAACGAATGCCAAAAAATTTTGCAATAATCCATTTTAGGTAACCGTACGATTCGATTTAAAATAAGTTTTACTTGGAGAATTACATTTATTAGATGGAACGCATTACACATGCATTGTTAATTGATTTCTTCTGTTATACTCCTTGTCAAATATTTTTTAATTTGATTTTCATTTTTACTTGTCATTTTTTTGACAAATCGGGGAAGAACAATTTTTTTTCCTATTATATCTTTAATTATTATCATTGAATTTAAGTTTTCGGAAAATGTTGTGAGTAAACTCTATCAATTAATAGGATTAAAATGATAAACAAACTATACCATTTATTATTTTTTTAATATATATGTCAAATCAAAATTTAACAAGTGAAAAGGGACGGAGGGAAAATGTAATGTGGATTCATAAAATACAACAAAAGAAAACAAAACTCGAACGCAATAATAACTACTTGGCCCTTCCATTTTTAGTTTTTGAGGATTTTACACGGAATACAATTTTTTAAAAGTAAAATAGAGAGTAATTATTTTTTAAAAATTGCATAAATATAGTTTATTTTAACTTTTAAATTTAGTTATTTAAAATTTCGGATTTAGAGTTAGTTCCTAAGATTACAAGAGTTGTAATTTAAATTCATAACTTGAAGGTTAGGAATTAGAGTTAGTTCCTAGGATTGCAAGAGTTGTAATCAAAATTCATAACTTGAATTAAGGAATTAGAGTTGGTTCCGTTGGATGCAAAGTTTATAATCTAGTTTTTGTGGGGGATTAGTGATTTAGTGAAGTTGGAGTTAAATCCTATAGGAGTACAGGTCGTGGTTTTTTACACCTTTTGAGTCGGATGTTTTCCACCTAAAATATTGTATTCTTTAAAAACATATTATCTTGTCTACAAAAATAGTAAAAAAAAAAAAAAAAACTTCTCTCTTCTTGTTTTTTTTCCTCTGCAGTATTCATTGTTCAATTATTTTTTAATAATAAATTATAAATTTAATGGTTCGTCTGTTAATGAGCAACCTAAAGGAAAAAAAAAAAGAGGTTATAATTTGATTCGGCAGGATCCTTAAAAATGCCAAAAATTTATTTTGTTATACACTATTTCAAAAAAAATAATCTAATTTGACTTGACATATGTTTGAGAAAATAAAAAAGATTTTTTAATTTTATTATTTTAAATTAAAATTATGTCAAATATATCAAAATGTTCTTTAATCATGTAGCTTTAAACTTGACATGTGAAAAACTGAAATTAAAGTGTTGTTAAAAAAAGAAGAATGAGTCATTTTTTAAAAACAAACTAAGAATAATAACAAATTATTTTTTTTAAATGAAGAGAATAATTATTTTGAAATTTAAGATAAAATTAATTATTATTTTTTATTGAGAAAAGGCTCAATATGTCATCAAACTTTGAGAAACGCTCATTTATGTCGTCCGTTAAATGTTTGGCTTATTCAGTCCTAGCCATTTGAGAACAGGTCCATCTCTATCATTATTTTTAGTATAACTTACATAAATCTCATAGTGTAAAACCTAAATTACATCATATCCCTACTCTTTTCTATTTTACAAAAATCCCTTAAAAAATGTAGCATCCGAATACATTATATTCAATCGGATACATAAATTCTGATACATTAAATAACTTAACTGTTGTGCTTAAAAAGGAATCTAAATATAAAATTAATTATCAATCCCACGAATCACACAAAACAAATTGATATCAATCTATTCCAATCCGTAACAGATTCAGAGAATTCAAATTTTCTTCTCCTCCATCTATCCCAAATCATAACAGATCCAAAATACATGATGAATATATAAACTTTTGTTGAGATATTCAGGAATTTTGGTGAGCAATCTGAGTTATGAACGATATAATAGTGATGAAATAATTGTTGGGCAAACGATTTCTTTTGTGAATTTCAAATCTGCCATTACAGCTGTATGGATTTGCTATTTATCCCCTCTTATTTTGAATTTGTATATTGATATATAAGTCGTGATACATTACTGATTACAAATTGATACATAACTAGTTTGACATATATGTATTGTGTTTTTGGATCTTTGAGTTAGTGTGCTAATAATATAGTATTAATATTTTATATATGACACACAATGCAACTTAATATAATGTATAATGTATAATAGATTTTAATCTGATACACGTTATACTTTCATATTCTGAATATGACACTTTAATCTGATACTCGTTATACTTTCATATTCTAAAAATGACATCTTCAATAATATTATTTTGTATCAAGTACATGATATGTAGGGATTGATACTTAAATCATCAGATTACAGCACATTATATATCATAAGTTGAGAGTGATACATAATTCATAGATTGCAATACATTTATAATTTGATACATTAACGAGTGCAAATACATAACCCACAACTAATTTGGTACTGTCTATATAACCTTTTAAATTTGAATAAGATTGAAAGATACATTATAGAACTTGATACATTATGTCCAGTGATGACCAATCCATTCGCTTTGATTCTTCAAAAAATCACTGTCCTGGTGATTCATATTATTTTTTGCATCAACCTAGTACATTTAAATTGTGATACATAGAAACACGAGAACATCAATTTATCAATAATGTATCAGAATTTTGAAACAACTTATAAAGACAATATTAAACATCAAATACATTAAATATATAAAAATTGTATACTTTGAACAGCATGGATCGAGAAATTGTAGATGCAACTTTTCTACCCTTTTTTGGGGGGAAGGGGGGGGGGGGGTGTTCCACATTCACTTTAAAAGATGAAGTTTCATCCTTCTTCGACTTCATCTTCTCAATATTATGATTCGCCATTGTTAATGGATTCTACAACCTTTTGGATCTATTTTCAGCCCAATAATTATCATAAGAATCATAATGAGTTGATTAGATCTATTTTCATGAAAGTTTTCATCATTAAAATTAAATACACAAGGTACTATATTAAAAAGAGGGAGCAGAATTCATATGTATCAAAAGTTTGTAGATGAAAAAACTACTCCCTCCGTCCCATTTTATATGAGGTACTTTGACTCGGCACGGAGTTTAAGAAAGAAAGGAAGACTTAAAACTTGTGGTCTAAAATGAATGATAGAAATTTGTGTGGCTGTAAATCATTTCATTAAGGGTAAAATAGATATTTTATAGTTAGATTGTTACTTTATATAGAAATGTGTCATTCTTTTTGGGACTGACTAAAAAGGAAAGTGAGTCATATAAATTGGGACAGAGGGAGTATATTTTTTTAAAAAAAAAACGATATCCGAAGAATTGAGAAGAAAAAAATTGATGAAGAAATAGTTCTACCTCTTTAGGAACTTCAAATCGATAAACTTGAGAGAGAATAGCTTTGAAATTAAAAAATGGAGTGATGGATATAATTGTTGATATATGGGAGTGATTTTAGGCGTGAAAATAGAAACAAAATCGTTGGATTTGAAGGGATGTGAATAATGTATCCGGAAAAGGAGAAAAAAAAAGGAAAAGAGGGATTTTTGAAATATTTTGAAATTGTAGGGAATTTTAGAAAATATGGAAAGAAAGATTGTGTAGTTAGGTAATTTATCCTTTTTTTAACTCCTATTTTGCAAAATCATTTTCACCTCAATAAGACCTCAAACAACTTTTAACACTTTTCAATTCGGGTTTTGAATCAAATGTACTCCTTTCGCTTCTTCCTCAAGAACACTAAATTTCAATTACGATTTTGCAAAATTATTTTTTACACATGGTCTATTATAATTCGGCTACGTTATTAATATTTTATTTTTTAAAATAAGCCAAATTTTTAAAATCATTTGTTACAAAAAATCACTCGTATTAAAAAAAAAAAAAAACAGTCCCTAAAATTGTAAAATCTGCTTTGATTCATGTTTTGACACTAGATCTTTGTTCCCTAATGTTTGTGAGTCTACGTTCAAAATTTCAAGTGATTTGGAGTTCTAGAGAAAATCATACCATTAAATGATGTTGAAGTTTTGAAACTTTGAAGAAATTTCAAGTGGTCTGCTCAAAAGATATTGAGTTATAATATCTAGCTCGGATGAAAGCTACTCTTGAAATTTGAGGTAATTTCGTTATTAATTGAAGAAGTTGAAAATTTGGAAATTTTTGATGTTCTTGGTGTGCTTGAGAAAAAAAATAATACATTTGATCCAAACCCAAATTGGAAAATGTTAGTAGTTGTTTGAGGTGGTAATTTTTTATTTTTTTTTGCAAGAATAAAATTAAAAATAATAGCATGAATGAGCTTTTCTCAAAAAGCAATGACATAAATAAGTCAAACTTTTAACGAAAGACATAAATGAGATTTTTCTCAAAATTCAATGACATATCTGAGATTTTCCCCTTTTTATTTACCCATTCTAGTTCTGAAAGACAATAAACACCTCAATTATAGAAATATTTAATGACTAGACATAAACATAGATAAAATTATCAAAAACCAATTCTAATTGAAAAAAGTTTCTTAAGGTAAGTAAAAGGAAAAATTACTTATACACAACTTATTTTTATCATATTTTCAAAAAAACTCTATTATTTAAAAAAATTACAAAAATCCTCACTCTCTCCTTTTTTCGGATACATCACTCTTACATTTATCGGGACGTGATGTATCGATGTATCAAAGCGTTAGGCGGTACATCGACGACAAATGTGCTTGTATCAAAATATATGTAATGTATCCAAGCATTAAGTGATGTAAATCCTTACACTTCAAGAAATTTTTGAAATTTGAAAAATAATAAAAATTTAATGTAATTAACTCTTAACACTGTAAAATTTGCGTAATTTTTACTAAATGATAAATAGTATACTATGGAGAAAGTAATAACTACACTATCACTTAAAAAGTTAAAGCAAGTATACATTAATTTACAAAACAAAGTTACAAGATAAAACTTAAATATATTGAACTTGAAGTTTAGAAAAGAGAAGAACAATTACAAACTATTACAAATATTTAACCTTTAGTGGGCTTTTTTCCATAAGAGGAAGAAATCTTCATATTTATCCTCTCTTGTTTTAGCTTCTAGACAAATTTGTAACTTCACGAACCTCAACTCAACTTGGGACCACATTCTTCAACCCTGACAAAAACACATAACCGTTTTATAATGCTTTTTTCTCTAAATAATCTTTTGCAATTTTATTTGAAGTAATTTGAGATAATTATTTTTAAATTCGAAGAGTAGTTAATAGGAAACACAACAAATTAATTTACCTATTATTTGTGTGGCATATAATTTCGTGAAGGAGAAGAAATCAATTGGAATTTGAACTCTTTTAGGAAAGGCAATTCCGTCCCTGAATTTGAGTACCGGCGTTTGAATTGCCTGAGAATTCGCCGCACCTCCGGCACCGACCAGTTTGGAGAATCTGGCGGCAAGTTGGGCATGACGAGTGTGAACCAAGCCACGTGTCAATACAGTGAACATGAAAACCATGGCCACACTGAGGCAAAACTTTAATTTCATCTCCTCTAGTGTACTCTGTCAGACATATGGCGCACTCCGCCGCAGCTTCAGCACTTGAAGAAGCTGGGTCAAACTTGAACTTCGGCAGCGATTGCAACACTTTCTTCTTCAATCCTTTGTTCGCCGCCGCTGCCGACTGACCTCCGGTAGCTCCTCCGGTGCGTCGGAGCCAAGCGCATCGAGCTACTGAGATAAGTCCGCTTATGCATATAAGTGCACAGAGAAGGGCTGCTATGATAATGACATAGTCGGGCTCCACCGGCGCAAATGACGACGGAGGATCCGCCGGGGTGTATTTGGCCGGCGGTGGGGAAGATGAGGTGGTGCTTAGAAGAAATCTAAGTAGAGGAGGCGGCATCATTAATGATAAAGAGGAATTAAACTATTTTAGCGGAGAGGAGCATAGATAGATAGATATAATTAATAGAGGAAGTTGAAAGGTCGGCTATATATGGAAATGAAATATTGAAAATATTTGCTTAGCAGTGAGTGAATGAATAGCTTATTTTAGTATAAATTATACAAACCACATGATATAATAAACAAATTACTTCTTATCCCTACTCTTTCATAAATTACAAAATTCCCTTTATTTTATTGTCTTGTGGATACTTTATTATGCAAACGGATACTTTAATTTAAAAGCTGTAATTATTAGTACAGTGCATTAAAAAAGGGATTTTATCAATTTAGTGCGTTAAATAAGGAATTTAAAACAGAAATAAAAATTGACTGCCACAATTCACGCATACGTTTCTTTCATCTACAAACCAGTCATTCATAAAACGATTACTGAACTAAAATTTCAAATTTTAAATTTTGAAATTCTCTCTTCCTGTTTTTCAAAAAGCTCTGGAAGGTTGATTCAAAAAAAATTCCACCGCATTTTTTGGTGAAGATTTGTAATGAATATTTCGATCTTGTTAAGGCATTCAGGAATATGGGAAAGTGATGTTAGATACGAGCGATACAGAAGTGATAGCATAGTGGTTGGGGAAAATATTTCGTTCGTTAATCTTAATTCAGCAATTGCAACATAATTGAATGTTGATGAATCACAAAAAAATATGGAGATTAGATACGTTGTAGAAGGTAATTCATCTCTATTGTGTATTCGAAATGATATGGGGTGAAATTGTACATAGAAGTGAAGAAACATGAGGTAGGATTCGGTATGTATCCACTATGCATTGATATATCGGATAAAAGTGATGAAGAGATACAAAATTTTGATGCAACAACAGGTGCAATTGTGTGTGTTGAAGGTGGAAAAAGGGACGCAAAGGCTCTAAGCATTGTTGAATCAAAAATTTGTGATTCCTACTACATACCAGAAATGGAGGTGGAAAATTATATATCAGATACAAATGTTTCTAATGTGGAAGTTAAGCAATTGTACAAGGATAAGACAACTCTAATGGTTGTAATGGCGAAATACAAAATAAAGCATAGCTTCAATGTTAGAGTTAAAAGTTCTGATAACAAAAGGTATGTGATACTTCAATCTTATAACATTCTTCATTTTTTATAATTTATTTTCTATTATGTTGATCATGATACACAAATAACATGTGTTACGTGCAATTGTAGGTGTTAGGTATCATGTTCATTTTGAGTTACTTCTGGTTGTTAATGTATTAATTAAGAAGGATAGGTGTGCGTATTGTGTTCATTGGATACAATAAAGTATCATGTGCATTTTGAGTTACCTCTGTTTATTAAGTTATCAATTAAGAAAGATAAGTGAAATTAGGTTAATAAGTGGATTTTGAATTTGTTATTTGATTTGTATATGAACAATATAAACTGAGTCGTCATCAAATTGTGTGATATATTAATGTGTGCACATTACTATTTAACTAAAAATATTTGTAATAATGTATCTTGTACTGTTATTTTATTTTTAATATTATGAATTGATACATTAAACCTGATCAAATAACAAATATATATGGTATAATTGCAGCTACGTATTAGTGTGTTATTCATATGATTGTTGTTGGAATTTGAAGGCGTCTGTTAGGAAAAATACGGACATATTCAAAGTAAGATACTTCAATAGTGAACATACCTGTCCATTAAGGGATAGGGTATTAAGTAAGGTACATGCTACTGTTGGATTTATTAGTGGTGTGACAGCTCCAAAATTAGTGAATCATAAAAGAAAACATACTCCAAACAATATAATTGATGATGTTATGTCACTATATTGAGTTGAAATTTCTTACCAACAAGCATGGTGTGCTAAAGAACGTGCATTGGAGAGGATAAGGGATAAACCTGCATATGGATATAAACAGATGCCAAAATACATATATATGTTGGAAACTGTGTATCCAAATTCATATATATGGATGCACAAATTGATTATGAAAGAAAAATGAAGAAGATGAGAATACCTATTTTGAACTTTGGAGACAGTTGAATAGAGATAGAATCGTTTGAAAATCAAATTGCTTTGAATTCGGTAACTGATTTGGTAGTGGGGAAAGATTAGAGGCGAGATTTTGGGGATGAGAAAGGTGGGTTTGGGTTCTTTCACAATAAAGTATCCGGAATAGAGGGTTTGGGGAAAAATAGGGATTTTTGTATTTTTATGAAAGAGTAGGGATTAAACGAGAATATGTAAACATATGTAGTGTAGTTTAGTAATTTATCCTTTATTTTAATATGGGATTTTTTTACGTGAATTCGAATGTAGTCGAGCTTTATCTTTAATGTTGAACTTTTTCAATATAAATTTAACTTTAATTGGATGTTAATGTAGATATCAGACATTGGGCGGAAAAAAGAAGAAGGAAAAATTATATAAATGAGTCATAAAATTCAAAATAATTACATGTTCATATCCTAATCCAAAATAATTCAAAAAAATACTACTCCCTATGTCCCAATTTTTGTGACTTACTCTCCTTTTTAGTCAGTCCCAAAAAGAATGACACATTTCTATATAAAGTAACAATTTGACTAGAAAATGTCTATTTTACCCTTAATGAAATGATTTACGGCCACACAAATTTCTATAATTCATTTTGGACCACAATTTTAAAAGTCTTCCTTTGTTTCTTAAACTCCGTGCCGAGTCAAAGTACCTCACATAAAATGGGACGGAGGGAGTAATTCTTTCAAAAAATTGCAGCTCATACCCTCATTCATTAAGATTGATAATTTTCGCTTAACTGATCAGTATCATATACAATATTGGTTTAATTATTTTTATATATATATATATATATAAGAGTTTTTCTGAACAAGTAATTTCTGATTGACTAACGAGTAATTTCTGAACAAGAAATCTTAATGATATCAATACAGTATATGATATTGATTTAATCAGTAAAGTGAAATTAGTTAGAGGTATATAATGTAATTATTTAGTGTGATATGAATAAAAAAGTATATGTTTGTAACTATTTTACTTTTATGGGATATTTGCTTAGTTTCCCAAAAAAGAAAATGGTATATATTGCGCTCGGTGTTGGAACTCGGAAGGTAGTGAGGATGCAATATAATATAGACTAGTGGGTGAGACAAAATTAAAGTAAAATAAACATAATTTTTTTAGAGGAACTTTCACATATAGCCACTCAAAATAGCCTAATTACTCTACATAACTATAGTTGATAATTACAATTCGTAGCTACATGTTATAGGGAGGAGAGAGGCGAGCGAGAGAGGGCAGAGAGTGGGAGAGATGTGAATTGTATATGTATATATTAGATAATTGTATATTATACATATGTATTTGTATATATGGCAAGCGAGATTGGAAGAGGGAGGAGAGAAGCGAGCGAGATTGGGAGAGGGAGGAGAGAGGCGAGCGAGAGAGGGCAGAGAGTGGGAGAGAGGTAAATTGTATATGTATATCAGTTAGATAATTGTATATTATCCATATGAATTTGTATATATGGCAAGCGAGATTGGGAGAGGGAGGAGAGAGGCGAGCGAGATTGGAAGAGGGAGGAGAGAGACGAGCGAGAGAGGGCAATAATTTGTATAATTCGCGGCTACGTTTGTATAATTTATGTGTTTTTGTATAATTGAGTAATATAAAGTCTAAATTTATACAAATATGATAAAACTTGAAATAACAATTTGATACAAACATAAATATATGAACTTTAAACAGTTATACAAAATATATTATACAAATTACATTATATAAATTAGTTATACAAAAATCGAAAACTACACGTTTATACAAACTTTAAAAGGTTATACACCAAAAAATTGAATGCATATGGTGACAAAACTGAAAAATCGAAGGAAATTATCGTCATATACAAATATAAACCATCGTATACAAATATAAATCAAAAGAGAATTGCTAGTTGCGAATTATAAAAATGTGGCGAATTATACAAATGTGGCTAATTATACAACTCAAAGTCAACCCACATAATTAATAGTTAATGTTAGTCGCGAGAGGTAATTATAGCAAATTATAGCTATGATGAATAATTAAGTAGTATAAGTTTGCTTAACTACGTAATTTTCCCCCCTTTTTTAAAGGAATTTAATATTTATTTTATATAAATAAAAATAATTTTAAATATGTATATATATAAATAATATAATTTTTCATTAATGAGAATCTGAATAAAGAGAAAACAACACAAAATACATTATTATTATTATTGGTATTAATTATATGCTGAAATAATAATTTTTCTAATTATATTTTCTTTCAGAATAATACTTTATGCAATTATCTTAAAGTATTCCCTTTTTATGTATTTTATGTAATACAAGAAAATTGGTAAAATTAATATTGTTGATTTAAACATTTTCTCTTTGATAACACAATTTTAAATTATATAACAATAGTAAGGAATAAACGTGTAACGCACGTTGTCAGAAACTAGTACATAAATACATGTGAATTTATATTAAGAACTTAGTTTAAGTATGGATAAAATATAATGGTTGAATGTGTTAATATATACACCCCAACTCATCAATGTAGTTTTATTATCTTCGCTTTTGTGGTAGATTGTTACGTTCGTGAAGAAAAACTTTGATCCTTCTTGGCACTTGCAAAGAGTATCTCTTAAACCAAAAAGCAACGACAACAAATTCTATTAGGAATAAAGGATCATAACTTTCTCATACAAATTCACATATTGCATATAAATATGTGAAGTTGGTTAAAGACCTTTGCTTTTTTTTTTTTGTTGCTGCATATAAGTTCGTGAAGTTGAGATTTCATTCGTATATTCAGTAAAAAAAAAATCTTGTATTAAGTTTTATATGGTTATTGTCATGATTCAGGAGTCAAAAATTTAATGTGTTTGTGTCTCCCCCATTGACAAATATTTATAATTTTTTATTTTTTTAAAAATAACTCCATTGAACATTGATGTGCAAAAACTTACAGTTAGAGTTTGGAATACCAAACTTTGTACATGATCATTGAGGGGAGTTCACTAAGCTATACTTAGTCAAAACCTATGAGGGATCGTAGATGATATGGGCTGGTTTGTTCATTTTGATCCTGAAAGAGTGAATATCTCATTTGTCCATATTGACTAGCCCATTTACTTGATTGGGAAGCTCAGTATGAGAGTAGAAGACATGGATTAACTCAAAATTATGGCTCATGCTTGCCAATTTATCAGTTGGTCTATTAGCTTCTCGAAAACAATGCTTGATTTCAAATCCATTCTTTTCAACTAACTCTTGGATTTCATTGATGATGTGTAGAATCCTCCAAGGCACTTTCCATTCCCTTCTGATGCATTTGGTAATGAGGAGAGAGTCGGTTTCTCCAATGATCACACTATGTCCATTATTTACACACCATTTTATGCCAAACAACATTGAAGCTGCTTCTGCCATGTTGGATGTTCCTGGTCCCAGAGGTATTGAGTAAGCACAAGTGATTCTTCCTTCATTGTCTCTGACCACTCCCCTTCCTCCACATATACCACGTAAACAACTTCCATCACTATTTAACTTAACAATGTGGGGGGAAGGGGGGGAGGCTTGTTCCATTTGATAGCTCTGGAAACTCTTTGCTCAATGTTTGCTTCACAAGCATTGCATATTGCACTCCATTCCTCTCCTAAGTTGGCTCTTCTAAACTTCATTTTTAGAACCTGCACAAGAGTATTTAGAACATTAGTCTTGGTCCTATAGAAGGATACCCTTAAGTTTTCAAACTTTCTACTACATCTTGCTTTCCATAGCTCCCACACTATGATTAAAGGAAGAATTTTGGTTATATAGGTAGCAAAAATGTTGTGGGACTTGTAGTTCCACCAATTAAGTAACATCATCTTGTAGCTCCTGCTGGTGTGATCGATTCCTAGAGGACCTGCAAAAAAACTCCAAATTCTTTTAGCATGGTCACCTTGACAGAAAAGTAGTGTCTTCTATGATATGATCCATATTGTTGTTGTTACAACAATAGCAGGTACAATCAACTTGAATACCAAACCTGGAGACTCTTTCATTGGTAGAAAGTTTATCTCTAATGACTCTCCAGTTGAGGAAGGAGATTTTGAAAGAAATATCCTCATGCCAAATGTTTTTTATAAAATTGTTATTGTTACTTCTCTGCCTATAATTGCTTCAGGAGAATTTAATAGTGAAATTTCCATTAGTGTTAGGGATCCAAATGGATTTGTCTCTTCTGTTGCTATGCAACACAATATTGAGCTCTCTAATTTTTATCTTTAGTGTCCGCATCAGGTTGATTATGAAGCTTGTCCCAATCCCACATTCCATCAATGTAGACATATTTGATACTGATTTGTTGTTGTTGTACATTATCAGGAAACAAAAGATATAGAGGGCCAATATTAGTCCAATTGTCATACCAAAAGTCCACTTCTCCTCTCTCAATAATCCATCTGATGTTCTTGTCCACCTCTTCTTTAATGTTGCAAAGGACTTTCCAACTTTGTGGTTGTCCTCTACTCCATTGGGCCTTGATAGGGTGCATATTGTTGAAGTATTTAGCTTCCATGAAATTCTTCCATAGTGAAGTTGTGATTCTGAGGTTCCACCATTGTTTTGTTTGAAAAGCATGGCACGTGTCTTCAAGATTTCTGAAGTTCGTTCCACCCTCCTCATAATGGTAGCACAAGTTCTTCCAAGAGGCCGATACTTACCTCTAGTGTCTTGCCCTGTCCAAAAAAATCTAACAATGTACTTCTCTATAAGCTCAATGGTACCTTTGGGAGGGTTGGTAGCTGCAAGGAGATGAATTGGCATCGCAAGGAGAACATGTCTAATCAAAATAGCTCTTCCACTGGTGGAAAGAAATTTAGTATGCCAACCTCTAATCTTGTTAATGATCTTGCTTACCATATCTGAGTAGTGAGAGATCTTTTGTTTACCAGTAACAAGAGGGCAACCAAGATATCTAATAGGAAAGAGCTGATGTTAACGTAGTGTAAAAGGTTATGTGACAACTAATAAAGAGTTTTCTGAGCTAGGATCACAACTTTTAAGGATTCAAACTGAATTACAGAAAGAAGGATTCTATTGGATGAATAGTAACTTGAGAGTAGCATAAAAAATGAATAAATGAAATTGTGGAGTCTTATAAAAATACGAATCAAGCACTTATTAAAGAACAATTCAAATATTTCTTAATAATTAAGATGGAGTTATGAAAAAAAGAGCAAGATCATTAAAAAATAACAACATACTTCTTTTATTTAAATTTATGTGGTGTTGTTTAATTTAAAATATTTTTTCCGTTTCAATTTAGGCGGTATAAATTTATTTAATATTTAAAAAAAAATATAGATTCACAGTTAGCAGTTATGTGTTTCATCAACCTGCTTGCTTGTCTGGCAATTGCTGAGTTTATCATGAAAAGTAATGACAAAAGAGTCATTCCGGTACTGCATTGAGGGACCCATCTGCATTTGTTTTGAGAAATACTGTTTGAGGCTTAATTGATTAGAGCAACTAATTTGTGATAATTCAATTATTAAAATGCAAATCTGTTGCTTTATTTGTAGACATTAAAAATTTATGAAACGCTGCAAGATGCATCCAATTCTAGTTAATCGATTTCAGTTAGAGTTCTTGGAGGCTACTCAATCTTAAACTCTAGTTCATGCCTATATAAAATGTAATATATTCTCTTGAAAAGTGATCTAAAAAATTCCACCACAAATTCATTAAACTTTTGGAGTATTCATAAAAAATCAACTTAAATCATCCTAATTTGAAATATACGTCACGAACGGTTACCCTTGAATTATGGAGATTAAGTCCATACCATCGTAGCTCGAGTAATACGTCACTAACAGTCTTCAAATTATGAAAGTCAAGTCCAAATCATCCTAGTTCGAGAAATACGCCAGTAATGGCCCTCTCGAATTATGGGATCAAGTCCAAATCATCCTAGTTTGAGAAATACACCACTAATGACCCTCGAATTATGGAGATCAAGTCCAAATCATCCTAGTTAGACAAATACGCTACTAATAGCGCTCGAATCACAGAGAAACCTTATGATAGAAGAATTAAGGGAATAAATTAGTTTGTACCCATATTGATTTATCAATAAAATATTCTTGTTTCTTCGTATTTTATTTATGATTAACTTATTTTTCATATATTTAAAATTTGTTGCAAACACTATTTATTTATTGACGACTTTCTTAAAAGTATTTTTGCTCCTTAAAAATATTCTTTAATTTCCTTATTGCCCCAACTGTACAGTTGCTTTTTTCAAAATTCTATTAATATCATATAAATTGGGATATGAAAATATTATATATTATCTAAAAATTACGTAAAAATTATTATAAATTACAATAATTGACAACTTCAAATATTTAAAAGACAAACAAATTGGGTTAATTTTTTAAACAAATATTTAAAATACATAAACAAAGATAGTAATATATACTAACAACTTAAAATATTTTCAAGTTCCATCTATATCACATAAATTGAAACAAAAACTAACATATATCGAGTCCCGTGCTGATACGATGTTTGATTTAAATAATATAGGACATATTCCAATAGATACATAGATCAAGTAAACCACATAACAGTATGGTAATTGTGTAAAGACTTGCTTATTTAGGGGCAAGTTAAGATCCTTTTAACTGATCAAAGTGCATGTCAAAGAGTGATGGAAAACTTGTTAGATCTGAGTGTGTGACTATGACCAGACCTAAGATATTATTTGGTGTCCAAACCACATAACAGTATCGAATACTGCTTTCCAGATTTTCTTCTATTCAAATTGTAAGTGCGCATACGAGATCATGTTTCATCAACAACTTCATGGCTAAATCTAGATTTGCTTCCTTTTAGTATTTCATAATGGAACAAAACTGTAGGTAGTAATAAGGCAAACAATAGTAGTGGATACAATAAATCATGTAAATGTTTAATGTTTCCCTACGAATTGCTAACTATACTTTGTACCACATTCCTCTATAAACACAAGATAAAGAGAAGAAGCATGCCACTATTCAAATACCATATGTATATGTTTACCTGCTTCTTTTTCACCTTTTAGGAGCAGGTTTCGCAAACGAAAAGTCGTCTTCATTCCCGGAGGATTCTCCATTTTGAGAAACATGCACTTTAAGTTCAGTATCATCATGATCAGTAACATGTGCAGTTGAGTGTTCCTCTGCACGGATTATTGGTGTAGTTGGATCATTCTCGAGGTCAGATGCTTCTAGATCATCGTAGCCATTGAAACGTGTTGAGTGACCGGTTGTTTTAAACCGATGAAGTATAGGACCAATCGATGGGTGTAGAGGTGAGCCCACAGAGGACCTTGGACTTGCATTGCCTAGTGTCCGTATGGATTTGTCTCCCTTAGCTACCTGCTTCTTCTTCACGGCCATATGCCACTTCTTTAATGCCTTAGAGGTTTGTTCATCAAAAATGGATTTCTTCATGTTGGATCCCATCTGCATGATCCCATCATGACACATTACCATTAGGCCTATTTCCCCATGTATAATACAGCAAGTAATCGCTAAAACACTAAAAGTCCATGTATAATATTGGACTGAGGTGATCCTAATTGGAGTGACATGAACAATGTGGATTTATATAACCGACCCCAACTTGGTTGGGATTGCGGAAAAAGTTCATGTAGTTTCCTATGGCACATTTTTCGTCCTGTGTTTTCCTGCAAAATATTTGCTTGTATACTAGCAAAGTGCTTGGCGAAAGCAAAATGGTGTGGAAAGAACCTACATACATTTATTCTTTCGATTTGGGGGTGGGTGGGGGAGAAGAGATAACCACGACACGTAGGAACTTCCAATTAGTATTTGGTAAAAGTACCTGAGTAATAAGGGCATAGAGTGGAAGAGTGATATAGCTGCATACGAATAAAACTCCCACCCTGTAATGAGACAGGAAAATAGATTCAGTAGAGTAATGTAATCCACCCAATAAAGTGACTTTCTGTTGCAAGTAACATACCCCAAAGCAATTTTCGCAATGATGAAACCAAACTTGTCATGGAAGCAAGATTTTAGCCCATACTCATACTGCAAAATAAGTAATGAAAATTTCAGTCAATAGTTTCATGGTTCAAAAAACTGAAATAACTTGGGATGTTTGAAACAAGGGGAAGAAACATTACCCATATCCATAAGAAATATGTTATTTGGAATGCATTCTGTCAAGTTGAAATGATAGCTTAGCATTAGATACACATTAGGAGGAAACTCTTGTAAGCTATGTCTATAAATAGATGGAGACGAGAATTGCTAAAAATAGATGGAGATTCAGAACCCCAGCACTACTCCCCCTCCTTTTCATTTTCCCGCACAATTCCTCAACATACAATGCATCAAGCAGCACACAAGATTCAACAATTACTTTGCAGTGTTAGCCACACATTATCTCGCACAAATCATTCATAGAAACAGGCAAAAGATAATCATTATCTTTTTATTTCTTGCTTTTGCTTTTTATTCGATTCAAAGGTTGTGATGAGGTTTAAGCCAATCTGAAAGTAAAGGTCTTTAAAGTGAGATCGAATAATCATATTCACATGTACACTCGTCGCTCAGACAACTTCTAGAATACAATTGATTATGGCACTATGGATGAACCAGCAACGCTGAAAGTGAGATATATTCCAGTCATCTAATTTTCTAATACTGGCTTATGACATATATCTGAGAGGGACGTGTAGTACCTGAAATAAGGCAAAATGGATGAGGTGAAGAACCAACTGAGGTCGTCCAAACCAAAAATAGTTGTCTGAGCCTTGAACAAGAGGGATTCCCTGGACTACTGCATGTCTCTCCGAGATGTCAAGAGCCATTCTTGTCAACACCGCCTGAAGCTTTGTTCCAACAGCTAAAATGATCTGAGAAAAATTAATCATCAGAATTCCCTGCAACGGAATCAAGAAAGTGGACAAGGCAGATGAAACCTTACAATCAAAGGAATTAAGGATGCCCAGAACAATGCATGCCACCCTGAAATTTAACAAATGTTTCAGAAATATATCAATGTCGAGTGACGAACTTGATTACTGAAAGTAAAATGGATGAAATGAAAGAATTGCTCAAATATGTTTCCATCGCAGTATATGACTTACCACTAACATTTAGGAGCAAGAAAACGACAAATGATCCCCACAAAACTGGACTGCCAGTAGAAAACATTAGTCAGTTGACATGATATAGGTTGCACCCGTACAGTTCTTGTTTGTTAGGAAGATTGAGCTAAAGAAAATAACACATTTCACTACCTGACACCAACAACTACCTTGAAGTCATCCTCTAATGACCTTTTGATATACTTTTGGAAGTTAAATTTACTTCCAGGAGCCAAATGAACCTGTACGAGAAACG
>JAJOOR010000639.1:0-41081 GCA_036250505.1 Solanum acaule
GTTATGTTTCCTACTCCTATGTTTTGAGACTTTATCTTGCAATTGTATTTTGACTATGAGGGGAGCCGGTAGTATGTCATGGCCCCGTCCTATCTATGTATGTAGAGGTGTGCGTTGGACAAGTATTTTGTAAATGATCTTGACTCTTGTTCTATGATGTCATTTTGAAATGGTTTGCCCTTAGTCCCTATTTTCCGTTAATTAATATTGAATGTACTTTCGCGACCGATGAAGTGTGATGACAAGTTTGAGAGGCTTGTTTGGGGTTCCTTCGGGTTCCTCATTCGCCATGTCACGTCTAGGCCCTAGGCTTGGGTCGTGACACTCCTACTCCTTATACGTTGCTCTACAGGACATGGCTACGCAAAGAGCTTATACTAGAAGGAACGTGAGGGAGATTGCGGAACAAGAAGCTCGTCCCCAAACTCCTCATGTTCTAGTCGACCCTTTGGCCGAGCAAGTGTCAAATGCAGAGTTTAGGGTTTCTTTTCAAGTTTTAGCTCAAGCCATGATGGCCTAAGACAATAGATAGGTGGTGGTTCCCGTGAACCCAAGTGTGGGCACGACGACTTCAAGATTGAGAGACTTCACAAGGATGAATCCCCTGTAGTTTCATGGATCTAAAGTTGAGGAAGATCCTCAAGGTTTTATTGATGAGGTTTATAAGGTTTAAATGATCATGGGAGTTAGCTGCTTATCAACTAAAAGGTGTGGCTGAAATATGGTATAACCAATGAAAACAAGGGAGGCCAGAAGATGCGGGTCCTCTTGATTGGGAGAAGTTTAAGGCCGCTTTTCTTGATAGGTTCTTTCCCCTTGAGATGAGGGAAACCAAGGTTCTTGAGTTCATAAACCTTCGACAATAAAGTATGAGTGTGAGGGAATATGCTCTAAAGTTCACACAATTGTCTATGTATGCTCCAACCATGGTTGTCGATTCAAGGGCTAAGATGAGTATTTGTATCTCGAGTGTGTCCGAAATTGTGGTTAACGAATGCTGAACCTCCATGCTCATTAATGACATAGACAACACTCGTCTCATGGTGAATACACAAAATATTGAGGAGGAGAAAATTAAGGAAACGTCTAGAGAGGTAAAGAGAGCTAAGATCGATAAGGAAAATTTCTCACATGCAGGGTCCGTTGGACAAGGTCGTCTTATATTCTGACAAAGGTTTTCCAATCAAGGTTCCTCCAATGCTGCTCCTAACTTCAACCTAGCTAGGGTGTCTAACCCTAAGTCTCAAGGAGGTAATGGTAGTGGATCTTCATTGCCCAAGTCTAATTGTACTATGTGTGGAAGAAAGCATGAGGGTAAATGCCTAGCCGACACGAATGGTTGCTTTGGTTGTGATAAAATTGGTCACAAAATTAGGGATTGCCCAATGCTTACGGCTAAAGGAATAGAGGACAACAAAGCTACTACTAGTGGTGTGGGTTCCAATGATCCTACGACAAAACCGCTTTTATGCACTTCAGACTCAAGGTGGACAAGAGGGTTCTCCCGATGTTTTACCGTTATGCTGAAAGTTTTTGTCACGACCCAGGGGTACCCCCTAGAAGTAACACGGTGTACTTGACCCCGAAGGGGTCTCATACAAGCCCTTATCATACCATGACATAAGAACATAGGGAAAAATGCAGAAAATTTAAAACTTTCTTTACAATCGAAGTCTTTTATAAAAGGAGAGAGATTATATAACATAATGTCTCAAACCATCTATTACACTTGGATTAAAAACTCTTGAATAAAATCTTAGGGACACGGCCATTAGAAAAGTCTAAAACATAAAAGAAAGACATAAAGGACAAATGGTCAAGCCCTCGAATACTATGAGGACTTACCAATCTTCTTCTGCTTGATCTACTAAGGTCCTAGCCACGAGGATGGAATCCAATATCTCCAAAGCCTACACTTATAGAAAATGTAGAAAGATGGGGTTAGCACAAAATGTACTAAGTATGGAAGCCATACATAAAAATCCTTAAAACATGCATAAAAGGGGCATTTTGTTTGAAACCATGCTACATGTCACTTTTGAACATTATCTTTGAAATAGTTGGAGAATGTAGCTCATAATACAAACCATGCATAATTCATCATAACATAAAGGATATCATCATAATCACAAGCATAGTCTCCAACACAACATATATAATACATAGTTCACATTCATAATTACATACCAAGAGCATATCATCATAATAGAACTATCACATAACCAACCCTAAGCCATACTTGTGCAATGCATAGATAGGATCCCATATTCCCATATACACTAAGTATCACTTCTAGGCCACCATGATCATGCATAACATAAGTTCATATATCTTCATAACATAAGTAAACTACACCATAATCCCATTATAAGTCTACTTGTTCATTGTATAAGTGAAGTCCCATACCCCCACCCACACTATGTAAAGCTCATTAGGAAGTCATAAGTATAGTTCATGTTCATAATTCATATAAATCATACATCTAACTCATAATCATCGTATCAAAAGAGAACATACCACAATCACTCTCAAAGCCCACTTGTGCAATGCATGAATGAAGTTCCATTCCCCCATCCATACTAAGTAGAACTTCTTGAGGAACCATAGTAAATAACTCGTGTTCTTATCATAATTCACATTCTTATCATATAGGGAAATTTAACCTTAACCGACATAGGCCATGTGAGCTACATGGAATCCGGTGTTCTACCATCACACTGAAAAGAGGTGTCCTACTTGCCTAAGGTAGAACTAACATAATTAGCTTTTAGGTGGATCCACTAACTAAAGACCTACGTGGGAACATAGTTATGGGATAAGGAGACTGCTACTAGAAACCCGGACTTTCTAATGTTAAAGGTTTCCATCTCATGAGATAACATACACTGGGAAGCCGGACTTTCAAACGTAAAAGTTTCCATCTCACTTTCATATCCACTTGGTGCTAAGCATAATTCTCTTTAAAGTTTTTATTAAGTCTTTACTTAAATTCATGTTCATGAAAGAATGCACTACGCACTCAAGTCAACATGGTATCATAATAGCTCATAGATTCATTAGGTGAGAATGTCCTTTCTAGAATCACCAATATGTGAGTAAACCTTTCACATCATATTCATAGTGTGTTCATGGGAATAGCCTTTCATTCAAAACAACAAGATCATCATAGTCATAATAGTGCATACATAATAAAGTGTAAGGGTATGGGGAGAACTACCTTCCAACAATACCACAATTACACAACAATCATAAGATATTCAATTTCTAAGTGAATCAAAAGCTTATACACAACTCTCATAAAGATGTACAAACCCTGATAACTTTTCCCTCCAAGGGCCATGAACCACAAGCATCACCTTAGTCACATCATAGTCATATTCATGCATGGGGTTTATGTGTGTGTGATTGTCCTTCCAATGATACAAGAACAACATTATCATAATAGACACTTTAAACGCAAAGTATTCATAAACATGCACAAAATATCATAATCATGCATACACCTCATATCTTGTATTCAAGGGTCACATTGAGTCAACACATCTAGCATTCAACACATGAAACATAGATACAACCATGACTCAAGTAATTTATTGATTTCATGCATATACCCATGTGATCATATGATAGGTCATGTGGGTGAAGTCTTTTCACAATAGGGCCATCTACAATTCCACATACATAATGGCTTCCTTCTTAGGACTTAACAACCTTAGCTTATTAACTTTATCTTTTACTATTAAAGCCTTAGGAGTCATCCTCATGTTACAAGCCTTACTCTCAAGTAATGCCTCACATGATCCTCATGTATACCTAATTCTCAAGGTAACCTAACCACATGCCTCATTCCTGATCAATTATTGTCATATAGGAAACATATAAACTCAATCTCAATACTACATAATCATGATCCATCATATAATACCTTAATCAATTAGTTCATATCCCCAAGATTTACTCATAAACAATTCATGTCTAGGTGATCTAATATAAGGAAATTCATCAAGAAGTTCATCAATCTTAGAAGGTCACATCTAACCCCTCAATTTGCCTCTTTCATAACATAACCCAAAACTATATCAACTTCATCATAGGATCTTAGATTAATCAAGTATGCATGTAGAATCATACTTAAATCATGCAATTACATCATAATCAACTCACATCCAATCAATTGGACCAACTTGCAACAACAATCATAATGTAAAGAAGGATCATAGCTAGGTTTGGGGGAACTCATGGATTCTTGAAGAATTCAAGTTAAAATCATGTAAAATCAGTTATTCACTCATAAACAAACATAATTGAACCTTTAAAATCCCCTTTCAAAGGAATTCATGGGGTTGAGTTGAAACCCTAGCTAATTAAGTTTTCTAGATTTGAGATAAAAGCATTTGAAAGGGATCCTTGCGTGATGGCTACCCAAGGATGAAAACTCCCATACCTTAGGTGTAGAATCCAACCAAATTCGTATTTAAAATATCCCTTCTTCAAGCTCTACTTGATCTCTTTCTTTGTTCTTCAATGGAGGTTTCTAGAGAGAAGATTTTTGGAGAGGAGAGTATTTGGGTTTTGATTTGGGGTCTTGGGTTATAATGAATTAATTAGGTGTTGAATGAAATAAAATAGTTTATATAGGTGTAACAAGTCCATATAAAATGATTCTTTATGAAAATTAATTAAAAAGGAATTAATTGGAAACCACTTACCTTGGCCGAGATTTTGGGCAGCATCACAGGTGCCATCCACGCCCATGGACCTACGGACCGTGGGTGCATTGACGCCCCGCCCTGCAGGTCCATAGATGGTGGCTGCAACTCCTCACCTTGGGTCCTGACCCACGACTCCCACTTACGGGGCGTGGGTCCATCTACTGGCCGTAGATGGCCATCCGTAGGTCATACATTTTGACAGCTTTTTGCTCTTAGGGGGGCAGCCTTGGGGTTAGGCTTTAGGGTCCCCCTCAAGGACCCTTGGTTGGTCCTTTGGGGGTTGTATCATGACTTTTAACCCCTATAACCCTCATTCTAAGCTCGGGAAGTCAATATACAACCTAAAACCCCACATCAAACTCAAAAACAAACTCATTAGGCTCTATTTTCGCCTACTATTTTCCATTAGGCTCTAGCTTGGTCTTACTAGTTTTCTGGTTTGTTACATTATCCCCCCTTAGTAACATTCATCCTTGAATGACACTTTAAACACTTTTATGGAATTCAAGACTCAACACTAGCAGCCTATCATGCATGAAACATCAAATGCACATAAACAAGGAGGAAACATCAGTCCATCTCAATATTCTCAATGCAACACAAGGATGTATGAACTACATCTAATAACCCATTTATGCATGAGATTTTCATAACTAATCATGTTTAAGGAGGAACTTCCATCTCCTAGTTATAACTTACTTAACATACTCTCATGGAGCGCATAAGCAATTACTTCTCAATAGCATTTTATTCAAGGAGGAATTTCTCAACTCCTTACTAAAGCATGCTCATAGCTTCTTCTCATGAAGTAAACTAGGCAAACCTTTCTCAAAGCACTACAACATGAGGAAAACAATTCACTTGAACTCATTTTCTTTTAAAACACAAGTTTTCTCTAACATGCATCATATAAGGAAGTCATGGCAACATGTAAGCACACAACATCAATGTTAGTTAGGCACACCATCTCCCCCTTAGGAGTGAGCCTATACCAACACTTCTAGACATCATCAATCACATAATCATAGGAGGAATTACATTTTTCCACTAAAAGCAAGCTCATCACAACAGTATGGAGCCAATATGTCATTTCATCAAAAGCTTAACAAAGCATGTTCATCAAATCATCTCAGGAAGTCAAATATGCCATCATCATACTAAAATGCACAACAACATGAGGAACATATAAACTATGAAAACTAATTTTATACAAATAACAGTCTTTTAAAAACATACATAACAAGAGGAGATCATGGAAATTTCTAAAACAGTCATGACTCCTAGACATAAAACAAGCCCAAAAAGGAACTTTTGGTCTCAAGATTGAATAGGAATAGAAGTAAGGGATGAGGATATCGAGACTCTCAATCAATTTTGCTATCTAAACACATGATCTCCCCCTTGGGACTAAGCCCCCTTACTAAAACCTCAAAGACCACCCCTTTCAATCAAACCCAAAGCATTACCAAGACTCGTTATAACGTTACCGGGTTCTAAAAATAGTAGAGCACCCAAACCTTACTAAGGTTAACAAGAGTAACTCTATGGAACAAGGGAAACATGGGACACATATAACATCCAACACTCCAAATCATGAAATGAGTCAAGGAGGACTTATCATCTTTAGCTAGAGGAGAAATAAAAGGGAACATAAGGATATTGCGACATCCCGTTGGCCCTTGGTCGCCCAAGTAGCACCCTCAACTAAAGCCCTTACTAAATTACCACCCTCAACATTCTCTAGGCATCACTCAAACACCATTATTAATCAAATCCTCCCTCATATCCTAAAACTTATTATGACTAAGTGGGATGCCACCAACATACACACATAACCATAATCAAACCCAAGTACACTAAGGACAACATAAAAGCTCATTATGTTCAACTTATCAAGTCACAAAAGACAAGTACTACCGGAATAGAAGTAAACATAGAACACATATCGGGAGCAACATTAGGAGGAGACTCTTGTTCACCCCTACATTGAAGAGGATCAGACCTAATTTATTCCTTTCTCTTCCCCTAGCGGTAAGTACCGGGCAATCTCTTATTTTGTTGTCACTCCCACCACAACCATAGCAACCCTTTGTGCCGGCTAGACACTTGCCATCATGCCCTTTTCCACACCTAGCACAAGTAGGCCTAATCACACAAGAACCACTACCACTCACTCCTTGATACTTTGGGTTAGACACCCTATTTTGCTTAAACTTAGGGGGAATCTCGGAAGAGCTTGGCCCATAAAATCTTTCTTGAGAGGAATTATCATCTGCTAATCTATACCTCATTGTTCCTTTAGACCTCTCTTCAAGTTTCTCCCTTTCAAACAATTGAGCATGGAACACAAGACAATCAATATTTATATCATTCTTAAGCATAGCCATACTACATTATTTTTCTATAAAGTTGGATACACCCGACACAAACTTACTCATCTTCATCCAAGGGTTGGCCACTATGAATGGAGCATATCTTGACAACTTAGTGAACACCCGAGCATACTCCTTAACACTCATCCTACCTTGGAGAAGTTTATTAAACTCAAGTATCTTAGCCTCTCTTATTTCTAAAGGGAAAAACCTATCTAAAAAGTCACTCTTGAACCCTTCCCACTCTATAGGGCCCAATCCTACCGGTCTAGTCCCTATCCATCTATCATACCACAATTGTGAAATCCCTTGAGTTGACAAGAAACTAATTCCGCTTTCTCTATCGGAGTTACTCTTATATGGTCTAACACCTTAGAGACCTCCTCCACAAACTCTAGAGGATCTTCTCTGACTTTGGAGCCATAAAACATAAGAGTATACCATCCCAAGAACTCCCTCACCCTAGAAGCGGCCATCCACCTTATTAGATTTTCCAGAGTTACAACCTCTTTGTTGACTTGCACCGTCAAGGCTTGAGCCAACAATTGGATAGCGGACCTAAATTCAGCATGAGTCACATTCTACTTTATAGGGTCAATTGGAGCTTTGAGAGGAGCTTGGAGAGGAATCTCTTGCTCCACATTATCTTCCTCATTCCTTTCAACGTAAGCCCTTGAATTAGTCATATCCTAAAAACCATAGGGCATACATTAGGGGAGACACCTAATAAAACTAAAACACGACTTAGAGAATGAAGAAGTGAAGTTTTTCCTAACATCCGATAGCCTCATATTCATAAAATGTGGCGCGCTTCACATTTATGAACAAGACTCTACTAGATGTGGTATGAAACATCCTAAAATTATCCCAAAACCTTATGCTCTGATACCAAGTTTGTCACAACCCAGGGGTACCCCTTAGACATAACATGATGTACTTGACCCCGAAGGGGTCTCATACAAGCCCTTAGCATATCATGACATAAGAACATAGGAAAAAATGCGGAAAAATTTAAAACTTTCTTTCCAATCAAAGTCTTTTATAATATGAGAGAGAGTCTATAACACAATGTCTCAAACCATCTGTAACACTTGGATTAAAAACTCTTGAATACAATCTTCGGGACACGCCCCTTACAAAAGTCTAAAACATAAAAGAAAGACATAAATGACATATGGTCAAGCCCTCGAATACTATGAGGACTTACCAATATTCTTCTTCTTGATCTACTAAGGTCCTAACCACAAGGATGGAATCCAATATCTCCAAATCCTACACTTATAGAAAATGTAGAAAGATGGGGTTACCACAAAATGTACCAAGTATGGAAACCATGAAAAAAAATCCTTAAAATATGCATAAAAGGAACATTTTGTTTGAAACCATGCTATATGTCACTTTTGAAAATTATCTTTGAAATAGTTGGAGAATGTAGTTCATAAGACAAACCATGCACAATTCATCATAACATAAAGGATATCATCATAATCACAAGCATAGTCTCCAACACAACATCATACATACTCCAATCTTCACAAGACATAGTTCAAATACATAATAATTACATACCAAGAGCATATCATCATAATAGAACTATCATATAAGCAACCCTAAGCCATACTTGGGCAATGCATAGATAGGATCCCATAATCCCATCTACACAAAGTATCACTTCTAGGCCACCATGATCATGCATAACATAAGTAAATATATCTTCATAGAATAAGGAACCACACCATAACCCCATTATAAGTCTACTTGTGAAATGTATAAGTGAAGTCCCATACCCACACTCACACTAAGTAAAGATCATTAGGAAGTCATAAGTATAGTTCATGTTCATAATTCATATAAAGCATGCATTTAACTCATAATCATTGTATCATAAGAGAACATACCACAATCACTCTCAAAGCCCACTTGTGCAATGCATGAATGAAGTCCCATACCCCCATCCATGCTAAGTAGAACTTCTTTAGGAACTATGTGACATAACTCATGTTCTTATCATATAGGGAAATTTAGCCTTAACCAACATAGACCATGTGAGCTACATGGAATCCGGTGTTATACTCCCACACTGAAAAGAAATGTCCTACTTGCCTAAGGTAGAGGATCCACTAGCTAAAGACCTATGTGGGCACATAGTTATGGGATAAGGAGATTGCTACTAGAAACCTAGACTTTCTAAATTAAAAGGTTTTCATCTCATGAGATAACATACATTGGGAAGCCGGACTTTCTAACGTAAAAGCTTCAATCTCACTTTCATATCCACTCGGTGCTAGGCATAATTCTCTTTTAAGTCTTTACTTAAATTCATGTTCATGAAAGAATGCACTAGGCACTCAAGTCAACATGGTATCATAATAACTCATAGATTCATTATGTGAGAATGTCCTTACTAGAATCATCAATATGTGAGTAAACCTTTCACATCATATTCATAGTGTGTTCATGAGAATAGCCTTTCATTCAACACAACAAGATCATCATAGTCATAATAGTTCATGCATAATAAAGTGTAAGGGTATGGGGAGAACTACCTTTCAACAATACCACAATTACACAATAATCATAAGATCTTCACTTTCTAAGTGAATCATAAGCTTATACACAACTCTCCTAAAGATCTACAAACCCTCATAACTTTTCCCTCCAAGGGCCATGAACCACAAGTAACACCTTAGTCACATCATAGTTATATTCATGCATGGGGTGTATGTGTGTGTGATTGTCCTTCCAACGACACAACAACGACATTATCATAATAGACACTTTATACTCAAAGTATTCATAAACATGCACATAATATCATAATCATGCATACACCTGATATTTTGCATTGAAGGGTCACATTGAGTCAACACATCTAGCATTCAACACATGAGACATAGATACAACCATGACTCAAGTAATTCATTCATTTTATGCATAGACCCATGTGATCATCGGATAGGTCATGTGGGTGAAGTCTTTTCACAGTAGGGCCATCTACAATTCCACATACATAATGGCTTCCTTCTTAAAGCCTTAATACCCTTAGCTTATTCATTTTAGCTTTTACTATTAAAGCCCTAGGAACCATCCTAATGTTACAAGCCTGACTCTCAAGCAATGCCTCACATAATCCTCATGTATACCTAATTCTCAAGGTAACCTAACCACATGCCTCATTCTTTATTAATTATAGTAATATAGGAAACATATAAACTCAAGCTCAATGCTACATAACCATGGTCCATCATTTAACTCCATAATCAATTAGTTCATATCCCCAAGATTTACTCATAAACAATTCATTTCTAGTTGATCTAATCTAAAGAAATTCATCAAGAAGTTCATCAATCTTAGAAGGTCAAATCTAAACCCTCAATTTGCCTCTTTTATAACATAACCCTAAACTATATCAATTTCATCATAGGTACTTAGATTAATTAAGTATACATGTAGAATCATACTTAAATCATGCAATTACATCATAATCAACTCACATCCAATCAATTGGACTAACTTTCAACAACATTCCTAATGTAAAGAAGGATCATAGCTAGGATTGAGGGAACTCATGGATTCGTGAAGGATTCAAGTTAAAATCAGTAATTCATTCATAAAAAAACATAATTCAACCTTTAAAAGAAACTTTCAAAGGAATCCATGGGGTTGAGTTGAAACCCTAGCTAATTGAGTTTTCTAGATTTGAGATAAAAGCTTTTGAAAGGGCTCCTTGGGTGATGTCTACCAAAGGATGAAAACTCTTATACCTTAGGTGTAGAATCTAACCAAATTCGTATTGAAAAGATCCCTTCTCCAAGCTCTACTTGATCTCTTTCTTTGTTCTTCAATGGAGGTTTCTAGAGAGAAGATTTTTGGAGAGGAGAGTATTTGGGGTCATGGGTTATAATGAATTAATTAGGTGTTTAATGACATAAAATAGTTTATATAGGTGTAATAAGTCCATATAAAATGACCCTTAATGAAAACTCGTTAAAAAGTAATTAATTGGAAACCACTTACATTGGCCGAGATTTTGGACAGCATCACATGTCCCATCCATGCCCATGGAGCTACGGACTGTGGGTGCATTGACACCCCATCCTGCAGGTCCGTGGATGGTGGCTGCAGCTCCTCACCTTGAGTCCTGACTAACAGCTCCCACTTACGGGGCGTGGGTCCATCTACTGGCCATAGATGGCGATCCGTAGGTCACACATTTTGACAGTTTTTTGCTCTTAGGGGCAGCCTTGGGGTTAGGCTTTAGGGTCCCCTTCAAGGACCCTTGGTTGGTCCTTGGGGGGTCATACCTTGACGTTTAACCCCTATAAACCTCATTCTAAGCTCGAGAGGTCAATATACATCCTAAAACCCCATATCAAACTCAAAAACAAACTCGTTAGGCTCTAGTTTCACCTACTAGATTTCGTTAGGTTCTAGCTTGGTCTTACTAGTTTTTCGGATTGTTACAGTTTTCCAATGTGATGTTTATGTTTTACTTGTATCCCGGTACTACCTTGTCTTTGTTGACGCCTTATGTGGCTATGATGTTTGATGTTTTTTCCGGATGTGTTGCTGGAACCTCGTTCTGTCTCTACTCCTATTAGTGATTATGTTGTGGCTATGAGGGTCTATAGAAAGTGTCCCATTTCTTTGTCCCATAGAGTTACTCCTGTTGACTTCGTAGAGCTATATTTGTTAGATTTTAATTTTATCTTGGGTATGGATTGGTTGAACACATGTATGCTTTTATCGATTGTAGAACTCGTGTAGTCAAGTTTCAGTTCCAGAATGAGCCTATCCTAGAGTGGAAGGGGGGAAATTCTATTCCTAATGGTCAGGTTGTCTCTTATCTTAAATCTGGAAAGAAGATTTCTAAGGGTTCCATTTACCATTTAGTTAGGGTGAGGGATGTAGATTTTGAAACCCCTTCTCTCGAGTCGGTCCCTATTATAACGGAGTTTCCAGAAGTGTTCCCACATGATTTACCCGGTATTCCTATTGAGTCTGAAATAGACTTTGATATTGACCTTCTCCCAGATACGCAACCTATTTCTATTCATCCTTAGCATATGGTTCCGACTGAACTTAAGGAGTTGAATGAACAATTGAAAGATTTGTTGGATAAGGGTTTCACCCGACCGAGTATCTCTCTATGGGGTGCTCCAGCTTTATTTGTTAGAAAGAAAGATGGTTCTGTTCTTATGTGCATAGATTATCGTTAGTTGAACAAGGTGTCCATTAAGAATAAGTATCCTCTCCCAAGGATAGATGAATAATTTGGCCAACTTCAAGGGGAAAGCTATTTCTCCAAAATTGATCTTCAATCAGGTTATCACCAATTGAGGATGAAAGAAGGTGACATTCAGATTGCATTTCTAACTCGGTATGTTCATTGTGAGTTTTTTGTGATGTAGATTGAGTTGACTAATGCTTTGGCGGTGTTTATGGATTTAATGAATAGGGTGTTTAGACAATACCTTGACATGTTTGTGATTGTGTTCATTGATGATATTTTGATCTACTCATGGAGTGAGGATGAACATATTGATCATTTGAGGATCGTGTTGCAAATTCTTAAGGACCAACAACTTTTTGCAAAGTTTAGCGAATGTGAATTTTGGTTATGGTTCGTAGCTTTCCTTGGACATATTGTTTCGAGTAAGGGTATTGAGATAGATCCCAAGAAGACCGATACGGTCATGAGTTGGGCTAGACCTCTAACTCCTTTGGATGTAGTTCTTGGGTTTAGCCGTTTACTATAGAAGGTTTGTAGAGGGATTTTCTACAATTGTATCTCTTTTGATGGCTTTGACTCTAAAGAAAGCTAAGTTCATATGGTCCGAATTGTGTGAGAAGAGTTTCCAAGAGTTGAAAGATAGACATACTTCTGCTCTGGCGTTGACCTTACTGGAAGGGACAAACGGTTTTATGGTTTATTGTGATGCCTCGAGAGTTGGGCTAGGGTGTGTACTTATGAATAATGGGAAATTTATTGCCTATGCCTCAAGGAAATTTAAAATCCATGAGAAAAATTATCCTACTCACGACCTTTTGTTAGCGGCGGTCGTTTTTTCCTTAAAGATTTGGAGGCACTATTTGTATAGAGTACATGTAGATATGTTTACCCACCACAAGAGTTTGAAATATGTGTTAAATTAGAGAGATCTAATTCTTCACCAAAGAAGGTGGATTGAGTTATTGAAGCATTACAACATGATTGTTCTTTATCACCCCGGTAAAGATAACGTGGTAGCGGATGCTCTTAGATGGTTATTTATGGGTAGTGTTGCTCATACTGAGGAAGAAAAGAAAGAGTTGGTTCGAGATGTTCATATATTGGCTAGATTAGCTATTCAACTAATGGACTACACCAAGGGTGGTGTTATGGTTCACAATGGTTCTGAATCGTCTTATGTGGCAGATGTGAAAGCCAAGCAAGGTCTTGATCCAATTTTGGTAGAATTGAAAGAGACGGTGCTTAAGAAATCCGTTGAGGCTTTCTCCCAAGGGGGAGATAGGGTACTTAGATACCAATGTCGTTTATGTGATCCAAATGTACGTGACTTGAGGAAAAGATATTAACAGAAGCCCATAGTTCGCAGTATTCCATTCACCAGGGAGCCACCAAGATGTGTCGTGATTTATGGGAGGTCTATTGGTAGAATGGTATGAAGAAGGATATTGTGGGATTTGTGGATAAGTGTCCAAATTTCCTACAAGTAAACTTTAATCATTAGAAATCGGGAGGTTTGTCCCAAGATATTGTCATTCCTATTTGGAAGTGGGAAAACTTCAACATGGACTTTATTGTTGGTTTGCATTGCACCCGGCGACAACATGATTCGATTTGGGTGATAGTAGATCGGATGACGAAATCGGCTCATTTCCTTCCCGTCAAGGTTTCCTATTCGGCGGAGGACTATGCCCAGATGTACTTGAGAGAAATGGTAAGGTTGCATGTAGTGCCCATGTCCATTATTTCCGGTCGTGGTACCCAATTCACTTCTCAGTTTTGGAAGTCATTCTAAAAAGGTCTTGGCATTAAGTTTAAGCTTTGCACGACCTTTCATCCCCAAACCGATGGGAAAGCAGAGTGTATTATCCAAACTCTGGAAAATATGTTAAGGGATGATGTGATTGATTTTACGGGCAATTGGGAAGACCATTTTCCATTGATTGAGTTTCCTTACAATAACAGTTATCACTCGAGTATCGATATGGCTCCATTTGAGACGTTATATGGTAGGAGGTGTAGATCTTCTATAGGATTGTTTAAGGAGGGTGAAGTTACCATAATAGGTCCTGAATTGGTGCAAGAGGCCATAGAGAAAGTTTGGCTTATAAGGGAAAAGTTAGAAAGGGCTCAAAGTCGGCAAAAGTCATATGCCGATGTGAGAAGAAGGGATCTAGAGTTTGAATTTAACGATTGGGTTTAATTGAAGATCTCACCCATGAAGGGTGTAATGAGGTTTGGTAAGAAGGGGAGGCTTAGTTGTCATGACCCGAGAGCACGCCCTAATCGTAACACGGCGTACTCGACCCCGAAGGGGTCTTATACAAGCCTCGTAGCATTCATTCATCTCATAGGTAATAGCAATAGTACGGAATTAAAAAAAATTATTCAAAAACCATACAATCTATTATTTCAAAAGCATTTAAAAGCAAGCGGAAGTCTAACGTCTCACATGGCCATCTTAGACAAACTTATAACAAGATAGGGTCACGGCCCTTTCCAATCAAAGACTATTAAATGTCCATTACATGAACAACAGGAAACATAAAGGTTCTTGTCCTCGACATATGAGGACATACCCAAAATGAAGTCTTGAGAGAACTCTAATCCCAAGCTTCACTAGAGAATGCTATCACTTGCCGGAACCTACACTTGTAGTAAAAATAAGAGAATATGGGTTAGCACACAAAAATCTACTAAGTATGATGACCATGCAAAGACATGTTTAAAAAGGACATTTTGTTGGAAGTCATGCTTGAATTCCATTTTAGTAAAACTTCATGAATATTGATACAAGAGGCATAATATCAGTCACAACCAACATACAAGTCACATATTCACATATGAACACAATCACTTATAAACCTTTACCTTTATCTTGAGCCTCCACCTCAAGCAACCCTCAAGCTACACCTTCTACAATGTATGGGTAGCATCCCATACGACCACCCACACTAAGGCACCATCTTAAGGTCACCAAAAGTGAACTTACCATTCATCCTTTCCACTTTTACACAATAAAGCATATAAGAGACATAAACACTACATAACATCATCACATTAAGGTTAATCCAAGACAACTCTAAGTCATACCTGTGCAATGTGCAAGTAGCATCCCATACTACTACTCACACTAAGTATTCCTTTCAAGTCATCATAGACAAGGCACATTCATTTACAATAATCAAGACAAGGAAGTAACTCATAATACAATCCAAGTATAGCATGCATCATTTACATTAGACATTTAAATCAACATTTTTCATTAGCTTCATTTAGAGAACCTTCACACAATAGTCATTAAGACTTAGATAACTCACTATAACCCTCTTGAAGCCTACTCGTGCCATGTATGGATAGCATCCCATACTACTACCCTTCATAGAACTCCTCAAGAAACTATAATGCACATCTCATGTGATGGGAATAAGTGTTTAACCGACATAGACCATGGGAGCTAGATCATGGAATCCGGTGTCTACCCCACACCGTAAAGAGGTGGTCAACTTGCCTAAGGAAGATCGATACTTAGCTTAAGTGGATCAACTAGATATCCTATGTGGGAACATAGTTAAGGGACAAGGAGGTTGCTACAAGATACTCCGCCTCAATTCTCGGATGAGTATCCACCCCAAGATATTGCTACTAGATACCCCACCTCAACTCATGGATGAGTAACCATCCAATTCAATATCCTCTCGGTGCTTAGGACCATTAGGGTCATAACCTGAATAAAAACTCATATAGACAAAGGTAGACAAGCCAAAAATGATAAAGTACTAGCTGGCCGATGAGGCTGAAATTGAGGACATACACACATACATACATATATATACATGCCAAGCCTATGTGGCTGGAAACTAGAAGTTGTAGAAAGAAACCCAAACTACTGTGTCCAGAATAGCCTCTATGAGTGTCATAAGCATTGGTCGAGACAAGGCCCGGACTATACACAAAATGTACAACAAAAGTACATATCCTATGAAAGATCCAGGAAGAGGTGGAGCTTACCAAATCACAGTGAACCCCGAATCCTAGTTGGGAGGTCAATTAGAATCCCTACCTGGAATTGTAGGCATGAAACAAAAATGCAGCATCCCTAGGCAATGGGACGTTAGTACGGATAAAAATATACGGGTATGTCAGGCGGAAAATAGAATCATAAATAGCTGCCAAAAAAGGGTAATAAAGATACCACCCGAAATAAAAACTTTGATAGCCTCCATGTCTATTATCCTACCTTATATAAATTAAATATGCATGGTATGCTCGCATAATCGTATGTCATGAATACATATATATAAATGCAAATGCATGTCATACCCAACCAAGTGCTATTAATGGTGGTGTCTTCCAGTAGCGAACCGGCATCATTTTTGCCAACTTGTGGCCATCTATGTCTCATACGTATAAATATAGGTAATAGGCCCCATACCTTCCGATTATAGCTCGGAAGTAGAATGCATAGCATGTAATGTCATCGATCTGTAATGCATTTGTGTTACCTAAATCATGTTGCCAATATTGGCTCGTTGGTACTCTGGTCCTCATAATCTCGTAATCATTTTCGTATCACATGTAAATATCTCGTGTAACCATATACTTGTAGATTATACTAGAACACTTAAATCAAATTACGAAAGGTAACTTAATCCTGAGAATGTTCATAAAGATCTTAAGGTGCTTCACCTAGTGTTTTATATATGTATCCTTAGTAATTTGTAAAAGAAATTATTTCACAAAATATCCTTTAGTAGTGTAAACGTACGAGTTAAATTTAAGAGTTTCGAAAATCGACATATTTTTTTAAAAAAATTTCAAAAAAGAAGAAAGTAGCGAGGAAGGAGGACTAATTTTGAAACTCTTAATTTTCCTCCCTAATATTTCTAAGTGACAACACATAAAGAAGAATAATAATATATACACATGGACCTACAGTCAAGGGAATCGACAAAATGACACATAGACGCCGAGAAACCTATATAACTGAATAAATGGAATAACAACATAATGGAGTCACAAAAATACGTCATCTACCATCCCAATGCTCAAAGGAAGTAACACTTAGCCTTAACATACCTCAATTATGGGTCTTGTTATATTAATGCGGACTGTACCCCTTCCTTAGTGTATGTAATCTACAAGAAATCAGGTCACACAATCATTACATATAGAATTTTAACACGTCAGGGTCAAAGTAGCAATTTAGAGATTAGTAGCAAAGTGATTAGCTCTCCGAACCCTTTTTAAATGTATGTGTCAGTACATTTTCTTATCCAAATTGCAACCCCAAATTAATGACATAAACATTTTTGCAGCAGCTATTAACAAGTGGAGGCCTACACAATAGTCAACAACAACCAAATAAAGCATGACTACACAACAATAAAAACTCAGAATATCGCCACACCCCTCGTTTCCAACCCCAAAATACCCTCAACCAAATCCCAACCAGGAGTATTCAAACCATTAAATTTAGAAAAAATATCTGTAATACAGTCCTAAAATTGTTCAATATAACCGTAATAACTCCAACTCACCACTTCTGATCACCATCTTGTGAGTTCGTCCAATACTTACATTTGGAATCATGTCTTTCTTTTCAAAAGCAATCAGAGGTTAAAAGGGAAGAAGCTTAACCTAAACTTGATGGAGCTTATAGTATTTTAGCATGTCTTGTCAATAACAAACAGTCTCCTTAAACACAAGATGTTGAACCAAGAAGATACAATTTGAAAATTCCAATGCAATAATAGAACCAATTTTACACTAATTTATCTTACAATTAAATACCCATCTATACTCCTTCTTCTCTTCCAGACTCATATTAACAAGAACCACACACATACAAAGCATTTGCAAAAATCCAGTAACAAAAATGTCAGAAAATACTTCAAGACAGTAACTATCCAAATACAATTTTTCCAGCAGTCTATTCATGTTCTTTCTTATATAGCGTAGCTATAACTTTGACTCACTCAATAAAAATGAAGGGTGAGAATTATTACCTCCAAACAACAGTGATACCACCTAAAAGCGAGACTCCTTCACAATGAAGAATCCTTCTAATCACAACCAACGAAGAGGAAAGAAGTAACATAATCTCTATGAACGTTCCGAGGGTGAAACCAGGTTGAAATTTTGTAGATATTTGCTTGGATGATAGGGTAACCTTTAGAGAGGGTTTAGGACAGTTTTATTATTATTATTGATGAAAAAGATGAGACAAAACGAAGGAAAAATCAGATCTTATAAAGCTAAACCGACATAGGAGCTAGGGGCCCACCTTCACTTGTCTGCTTGTACAGTCTCACTAAAATCTGAATATCTCTCAATTCATAAGTTGTATGGACAAATTGTTTAGTGTGTTGGAAAGAAGACTCGTAGACCTTCGAGTTAGTAGATTGGGTTTTTCTAAAGCATTATATATTTGGAGAAAATCTCCGAGACATTTAACCCAAATTTCAGAAAATTTATCAAAGAAACTTACTCTAACTTTTGCCAACTTTTTATTTCCCAACTCTCTTGAATTCAAAACTTAACTTACGATCATTTGGCAACTATACAACCTTATAAAACATCCTTCTTAGCATATAAGACACTCTTTGTGTTACTCCAAAGGTACTGGATAAGTTGAACTTTCCGAATGAGCGAGGTGTTAGAAGAGACATATTTTAACTCGAACTTGTTTAAGGGCATCCTTGACCCATAACGTTAGTCTAATTCTTTGATTTTCTTACCTCACCTTTGAAACCTTATTCTCCTTAGATAATACACCAAGTCATATAAGCCTCATACACTCATGCAATGATACGCTTATTATGCGAAAGAATCGCGGGGTCTCACATTTAGTAAGGGTTTTCGTTGAGGGTACTACTTGATAGGCCGAGGCCAATGAGATGTCCTGATATCCTTATCCTTTTTCCTTCTACTCCTCCTTTAGCTTGAGATGATGAATTCCTCATGGTTCGTTCCTTTTGTGAATTCATGTGTGTTTTGTGTGTTCTCCATGATTTCCTTATGTTAAACTTTTCTTTTGAAAGAAAATGAGTTTGCGTGATTGATTTTTCCCATTTTGTAGTGCATTAAGTATGCGTTGCCTATAGACTTCATTAGATGAGTTATGAAACATGTTGTAGCTTGGAGTTGAGAGATTCCTCCTTGGATGTATGTTATGAGTATATATTCCATATAGGCTCCATGAGATTGTGTTGAGCATGCTAGCTTGCAGATGGTACGTTCCTCCTTGAACATAAGAAGTTTTAAGATTTCATGAATTTTGGGTTTTAATAAGTAGTTCGTACCTTCCATGTGATGCATTTAGCATGTCTAGCTTGGAGTGATGCTTCCTACTTGGTTGTGTGCACTTACATGAGTTACATGCATGATGGGTTGCTAGTCTTGAGTCGTTTCCCTTAAGAAGTGCCTAGAACGTTATTCGAGGATGAATGATCCCAAGGGGGAGATAATGTAACACACCGGATTCAAAATAGAGGGAATACCATGCTAGAGATTCGAGGTTCCACCTCACAAGGACCAATTTTCGGCCCACCAAAAGGCCCCAAGAAAACTGCCTCAGGCAGTGAACCACGGCCATGACCCACTCCCCGTAGATGAGTCCACAGCCCGTAGCTAGAGGCCTCATGGATTTCCATTTTTCTCTATCATGACCACGCCCGACCAGGATGGACCGTCGTCCATCCACGGTCCGTCGGCGGGGTCTCGCGGTTGGGCATTTTTGTGGCAGTTGAGGCGGTTAAGATGAGGGCTTAAAGCTCTTTTCCAGATTTAATTAGACTTAAATGATGTCATTTTACCCTCGTCTAAACCACCTATATAAGTACTTTAGACCCCTAAATTATGTCATTTAAGCCATATTCTCAAACTCACAAAAAGCATTGGGTTTCTCTCACAAATAATTCTCTAGAAAGTTGAAGAAGAAGAGGATCAAGCTAGGTCAAGACAAGTCTCCATTTTTACAAGCATTGTGGGATCTGTAATCAAGGTATGATGGCTTTTCATCCATGGAATCCTTCCTTCCAGGGATTTATAATGATTTAGTGTCCTCAAATGCATATTTTGTGCCAACAACTGATATAAAACCCTTGATCTTCAGATATATGGATTGATGAACAAAGCTAGGACATAAATGGACAACAAAGACAACATGAGCAAAAAGAGAAGGTAAAAACATGCGTGATGATCGCCGATGTCACTTGGCAACTCGGCATGCTGCCACTATACCGCCTAAAGTTACAGAATGCTAAGGTTAGATTAGGAGTACTTTCGGCGAGCAACAGTTCCACTCGGCATGACGCCGATTGCATCAGCGATTGATGACCAGGTCGCCAAAAGTACTAATGCAGATCAAGATAGTTCTGATGGGCTAGATGAAAGACAAAAGGATGCATCGCGGAATGAGACGGTGATCCCGATCTGGCTCGCCTAAAATTACATTGGTGGAACTAAGAAGAGGTGTAAAATGAAGGTGAGACGAAGCAAAATCGGTGAGTCACCGAACGGTCGGCGAAGCCTGACTTTCCTCGCCGATTGTTTACAAACAACCACACATCAGACTTGCATAAATTGATTTTTGCAAGAGAGAGAAGGCATTCAGAAATGTGAGAAACAAAAGATTGAGAGCAAGAACACTACCATTGTGGATTTCAAGTGAATTTATCAAGGTTTTTCATTGAGATTTTGTTATAGAGAAGATTTTAGTTAATTTTAACTTTCAAATTTCATTTACCCAGCTATGGAAAATGTGGCAGGTATTGAATTTCATCATTTCACCATGATTGGCAAAAACCCTAACCTTGGGGGCTTGGTAATGAGACAAATTGTTGCATTCTACTAAATTGGTTTTATCAATTATTAATTGTTGGTGTTAATATGAAGTGGGTCTAAATTATTATGGTGGTTTAACTTCATTATTACATATTTAATGTGATAGATTTCAGAGTTTTGTGCTTGCTAGAGAGAGAAGTACAGAACCAACGTAGTAATTTGGCATCCTTAGTAGTGGATCTTGTTGGTTTCAGCTTGAGAAAGCCAAACCCAAGACTCAGCCTTTGTATCTAGCTTGAAAGAGTGGATTTGATGAGAACATGGATTGGGTAGCTTATGGATAGTGTTAAGGTTCGAGAGAACTCAACGAAAATAAGTTAATTGTTCGAGAGAAAATTTCTTTACTTATAGTCCATTCTAACCACGACGAATTAGTATTATCGGTAATGATGTACACCCATTAAGTTGAATTCGACAGTTGGTTAGTCAATCCCACAAGTGTTTTCTAGTTATGTGATTGTTTCTTATTAATAATTTGAAGTGGGTTGGCAACGACATCCTGAAATTTTAATTATTAAACTCTTAAGTGTGTGTTGCTCTGCTGCAAAGGTCATCGTCTTACTTTCGTATTTGAATTCAAAGAGAGCTACACTCTGTGGGATCGACCCCAACACAGTTGGTTGGGTTATATAGTGACTAGCGATCGTTGACACTTAGAATTGGATGAAATGTCTTTGAAACTTTGATTAAAATTGCGCCATTGCCGGGGAGTAGCGTTACTTAGAATTCTTTTATTGAAGATTTGACTTGTGAATTTATTGGTTGTAGTTGAATCGGCTTAGACTGCATTCTGTAGTTTTGGTTGGACTAAATAGAAGTACCAAAATGAGTGTGGAAGAGACAAATGGTAGCCAAGAAGGTCATTGGGACGGTATCGATGATATAAATAGTGTTTACAACCCATCTCAACCAGGTTAAATGGGTGAAATTTTCCTACCACAAACTGACGAGAATGCAATATTTGAGTTCACTAGCACGACTCTTCATCTCCTCCAAATGCGGGGACTCAATGGAGGGCAAGAATAGGAAGACCCACATGAGCATGTAAGAACTTTTATAGAGGTGTGCAGCCCGTTTTCTTTCAAGAATGTGTCACAAGAGTCAATCAGACTTAGGTTATTTTCACTATGTTTGACGGAGGAGGCTAGTAAGTGGTTGGTCGAATTACCAAACAATTCTATCACTTCATGGGAGGAGCTGATTGTAGCATTCAATGTGAGATTCTTTCCCCCCATCAAAGATGATGAAACATAGAGATGAAATTCCAGGTTTCAAGCGATGGGAGGGTGAACCCATCCATGAAACGTGGTTGAGTTTTAAGAAACTCTAACTTAAATGCCCAACTCACGGGCTACCAAACGATTTGCTACTCCAATATTTTTACCAGAGTCTTGATTCGGTTAATAAAGGAGTGGCTGATCAATTGGTACGAGGGGGAATAACGTTTCAATAATTTAAGGTGGCTTCATTTCTTCTTGATGACATGACAAAAGTAAATCAAGCTTGGTACACTCAAGAGGATCAAGTCTCTCCTTTCTGTTTTAGAATGACACATGAACAACTTGATAAGGAAAGAAAGAGGGATACAAACATCAAGAAGATGTTGACCGAGATGGAGCTATTACGAGAGCATATGATGAAGAATGTGGGAAAGCCCAATGGGACAAGTGGGATGTTTAGAGTTGAGGAGGGTTCTTCTTCATGTTATTCAAAGCCGGGGTAGAATCAAGATTGGAACTCAAAGAGATACGAGGAGGGTTTCCACCCACGCTATTTACAGCGAGGTGGGAATTAAGGTTGGAATTATCACAAGGAGGAAGATAAAAGAAGACACTATCAATATTGGGTTGAGCAAAGTGATTATTGGAAAAAGAAGGATGACCATGAAGAGGATCACACTCACTCGAGTGAAAGCCCAAAATCGAAAGGGAGTGCATGTAGTCCCTGGGTGAATGATTTGCTGTCACGCATCCTTGATAAAGTTGAAGGTTCAGATGATTTGTTAAAAGGGATGAAAGTTGACTTTTTATCATTGAACAATAAAATGAACTCTCACGCATATGCAATCAAGATACTTTAATGTTAGTTGAGTTTACTTGCAGCACAATTGAAACAAAAAATAACAATGGAAGATGATGATAGAGGGCTGGTTGTGGTTACTCATATTGGGAAGGCAGCAATAGGCGATGTTACTGGCAATGAAGAAGCGCAAATGCATGAAGAAGACAAAAGTATAGAGGAAGAAGAGACACCTATCAATCAAAACATTGACAAAGGACCACAAAAAGATGTGGAGAAACACAATCCAATCCCAAAAGTTATGCAACCTTTAACCAAGCTATCGCCTCCATTTCCCCAATGTCTCAAGAAGAAGAATGAGGATGAGAAGTTCAAGAAGTTTTTATCGGTGTTCAAGAATAGTACCAATTAGTCTCCCTCTAGTTGAAGCATTATTGGAAATGTCGGGTTATGCAAAGTTTATGAAGGAGTTAGTAACAAATAAAACAAGCTTGGATTTTGAGACAATCAAAGTTTCTCATAGTTGTAGTCCAATCATAACTAAGGAGCTGATCAAAAAGAGAGAAGATCCCAGAGCGTTAACCATCCCTAGTACCATCGGCATGCTCTAATTTGCTAAAGCACTATGCGATTTGTGAGCAAGCATCAACCTAATGCCATATGTGATCTATAAACAACTTGGGTTGGGTGAACCGAAAGCCACAACAATGAGACTCTTGATGGCGGACCGATCAAATAAACATCATGTGGGGATACTATATGACATGTTGGTAAAGGTTGACCGATTCATTTTCCCGGCTGATTTTGTCATTCTCAATTGTGAAATAGATGCTGAAATTCCCATCATTTTGGGAAGACCATTCTTGGCAACCGAGACAACCTTGGTGGATGTTGAAAGCGGAGAACTGCAGTTTCGGGTGAACGAAGATGAAGTAACCATTAATGTTTGTAAGTCAATGAAACACCCAAGTGATATTCATGTGGTCTCCACTATTGACGTTATTGATGAGGTGGTGGCTAGTGTGAGCCATTTGATGTGTATGAGTTAACCACTCGAAGTCGTGCTTGCTAACTATGATGAATTTGAAATTCAAGGCTATGAAGAGGTAGTACCTGCTCTTTCAAGCTTGGGGAGATATTCAAAGTCTCCATTGAAGTTGGACATTGATCTAAAAAATCGAGAAAGTCCTCCCGCAAAGCCATCAAAAGAAGAACCACCAAATCTAGAGTTTAAAGTACTTCCCTCCCATCTCCGATATGCTTTCTTGGTGCAAATAACACCTTACCTGTGATCATTGCAGCTGAATTTCTTGAATGGCATGTAAAATTGCTCCTTGAGGTGTTGACAAAGCATATCAAAGCTATAGGTTGGACTATCGCTGACATAGTGGGCATTCCTCCCGGTATTTGCACTCACAAAATTCAACTTGATAGTGATTGTAAGCCAAGTGTTGAACATCAGCAGAGATTGAATCCACCGATGCAAAAGGTGGTAAAAAAGGAGATAATAAAGTGGTCAGACGCTGGTGTGATCTACCCTATTGGGAATAGCAAATGGGTAAGTCTGGTACAATGTGTACCGAAAAAGGGAGGTATCACAGTAGTCCTAAATGAAAAGGGGGAGCTTGTATCGATGAGACCAATGACCGGATGGAGAGTATGTATGGATTATCGAAAGTTAAATTCGTGGACTGAAATGGATCACTTTCCCATGCCTTTCATGGATCAAATGCTTGATCGACTCTTAGAGAGAGGTTGGTATTGCTTTTTGGATAGGTATTCCGGTTATAACCAAATCTCTATTGCTTCGAAAGACCAAGAGAAAACCACCTTCACCTACCCATATGGAACTTTTGCCTTCAAACGGATGTCGTTCGTGTTTTCTAATGCTTCGACAACATTTCAATATTGCATGTTTTCTATATTTACTGACATGGTGGAGGATGCAATGGAGGTATTTATGGATGATTGCTCGGTTGTGGGTGACACAGTTCTTCAAAGTTGTGTGGAGACAAATTTGGTCCTAAATTGGGAAAAATGTCACTTCATGGTTAAGGAAGGTATAGTCCTTGGTCACAAAGTGTCCCAAAATGGCCTGGAGGTTGATAAAGCAAAGATTGAAGTGATTGAGAAGTTACCACCACCAATCTCGGTGAAGGGTGTTCGTAGTTTCTTGGGACATGCCGGTTTTTACTGGAGGTTCATCAAAGACTTCTCAAAGATTGCACATCCTCTATGAAAACACTTGCAAAAGGAGGTAAAATTCCACTTTGATGATTCTTGCATGGTGGCTTTCAAGTGCTTGAAAGAAAAATTGGTCTCCACCCCGGTCATCATTAGTCCGGATTGGTCAGAATCCTTCGAAGTAATGTGTGATGCAAGCGGCACGGCATTAGGTGTGGTATTGGGGCAAAAATGCAACAAACTATTTCACCCCATTTACTACACCAAGAAAAATTCTAAACAGTGGTCAACGCAACTATACAGTTACTGAACAAGAGTTACTTGCGGTAGTTTATGCATTTGAGAAGTTCCGGGCATACTTGCGAGGTACTGTAAAACTCTGGAAAATGGTAGGTTAAACTAAAGCCTAAACGTAAGGTTAAAAATTATAAAATGACTCCGTGTGGATTAGAAGACCTTCTAGAGTTGGAAGGCGACTTTTGGGAGTCAAGGCCAAGGGGCAAGTGCCAAGGCAAACGGGACAAGCCAAGGGCAAAGGCCAAGGATTCCCCTAGCTAGGAGCACACTGCCACACCTTCACGAGTGGGACCACGACTCATGGTCCACTCCGTAGTTCATGAAGGGGCTCGTGAAGCTTCCTTGGCCATGGAAAAGTGGCCACCCTTTGGCCTAGCTACTTCCTCAACTTCACAAGAGAGACAACGGCTCATAGTCTGGACCGTGGCTCATGAAGACCTTCGTGAAGAAGACTTGGGCAAAGTAGCTAAGGGCCCCAAGTGGCAAACTTACTTCCTCAAGGACCACGAGAGGGACCACGGCTTGTGGTCTTGACCACAGGTCGTGGAGCCCCTCGTGGTAATGCCTTGGTCTTGTGAACCTAAGGCACCAACTACCTAGCCACTGTCCATCCTTCACGAGGAGAACCGCGAGTCGTGGTTCTCACCATGGCTCCTGAAGGTGCTCGTGACACCTAGGCGTGGTCTATAAATGAGGATCATTTATGTCTTTTCCTTTTTAAGTCCAATCAAACTGAGGTCGTTTTGGGTATTTTTAAGGGTATTATATAAGTTGATTTTAAGTCAAATTTACTCAATTTTAGTCATTTATTCACATCACCCAAATAATTCCCAGAATCCTCTCCTTCACAATATTTCTCTCACTAGAAATCCTCCATTGAAGAAGAACAAGAACTTGAATACTAGGTCTCAAGAATCCATCTTCTCAACTCCAATTTGTGAGGAAAGATTCAATCAAGGTTTGGGAGTCTTTATTCATGGAAATCTTCCATCCATGAAGCCCTTCAACTCTTAATTTCGAATTGGTAGCTTCTTCAAAAACTAGGGTTTTCAATCTAGCCATTGTTTCTTCCTAAAAACAATTTCAATGGGTTGATTGTCTTATATTATGGTTGGTTTGTTGTTTAATGGCAATTTTTATAGTAAAATCCCCCATGAACCCATGAATTTCCCCATCACCCCAATTTCATGAAATGTGATGGGTGTATTGATGCAAGATGAATACTATGAAATGTTTATATGGTATTTTAGTTACTAAATCTTGTTTTATCTATGCCTTATGTAGTATTTCTAGGTGTGATTATGAGACATGATTCATAACCCTTGAAGGGTAAATTATGAAGGTTTTTACATGTTAATGAAAGTTGTGTATGAACTTATGATTCACTTAGAAAGTGAAGATCCTATGACTATTGAGTAAATTGAGGTATTATTGAAAAGTCATTTTCCCCTTACCCTTACGCATTATTATGTATGAATTGTATGATGATAATGTTATTGTGTTGATTGAAAGGTTATTCTCATGAAACACGATGAACATGATGTGAAAGGTTTACTCACATGTTAATGATGATTCTAAGGTTGAAAGTCCATTCTCACCTAATTGAATCTATGAGCTATTTTATAAGTTGTATTGAATGAATGGAAAGGTATTCCTTCACACATCTAAATGCAATTCAAGACTAATTATGTATAATTTAGGGAATAATGCTTAGCACCAAGTGGATATGGTAAATGAGGTAGAGGCCCTCCCATCAATAAAATAGGCCAGGTCATCTAAATTAATCTCATGAGATGGAAGCTCCTCCACCAATACAATAGGTTTGGTTTATAGAAGCAATCTCCCTATCCCATAAATATGTGCCCACATAGGTCATCAGCTAGTGGTTCCACCTAAAGCCTAATACATTTAGTTGTACCTTAGGCAAGTAGGAGACCTTATTTTGCTGTGGGGTTACACGACACCGGATTTTAGGTTGATGTCTCATAAACCACGTCTAGTAGAGTTTTTTTCATGAGTGTGAAGCATGCCACACTTATGAATGGGAGGCTATAAGATGCTTAGGAAAGTCCACTTCATTCATTACTCTTTAGTCTTTCTTTATAGTTCTAACTCTATGAAGTCCTTTTTCCTAACCCTTCTCTGGTGTTTATAGGCTATGAATACAACAAGGGCGAATGCAAGGCGAATGGAAGAGGAGAATGTGAATGAGGGAGTTCCTCCCCAAGCTCCTCAAGACCCTCAAGCTCTTAATGATGAGGGGGCTATGACAAATGTGGAATTAAGGGCAGCTCTCCAAACATTGACTCAAGTCATGACAGCTCAAGCACAAGCCGTTACAACTCAAACCCAAGCCATGACAATGCAAGATAATAGGAAAATTGGGCCCCATGTAAACCCTAATGTTAGCACCATGGCTTCAAGGTTGAGAGACCTTACAAGAATGAGCCCTCTTATGTTCTTTGGTTCCAAAGTGAATGAAGATCCACAAGAGTTTGTGGAAGAGATCTACAAGATAGTTGATGCAATGGGGTGACCTCTATTGAGAAAGCCGAATTATCCGCTTATCAATTGAAGGATGTAGCCCAAGTATAGTATACACAATGGAAGGATAATAGGGTTGTAAGAGCGGGTCCCATAGATTGGGAAGTGTTTAAGAAAGCATTCCTTGATAGGTTCTTTCCACGAGAAAAGAGGAAAGCAAAGGTGGAGGAATTTATCAACCTTCATCAAGGAGGTATGAGTGTCCAATAATATTCTTTGAAATTCACTAAGTTGTCCAAGTATGCCCCGTCTTTGGTGTCTAATTCGAGGGATGAGATGAGTCGATATGTGACGGGTGTATCCGACACAATTGTGGAAGAATGCCATGTGGAAATACTCCATGATAATATGGATATCTCACGTCTAATGGTTTATGCTCAACAAGTTGAGAAGACAAGGCTTAGGAGGAAGAATAAAGAGGTAAAGAGGGCAAGGACCGATGATGGGAATTCTTCTAAGGGTAAGTTCGAGGGTTAAGGTAGACCAAGGTTCAAGAAGATGTTTTCCAACCAAGGCTCCTCTAGTGCTCGAAGGGTCAACAAATATAGGGTGTCTAACCCTAAGCCTCAAAGAGGTAATAGTGGTGGATCTTCTATGGTGAGGCCTACTTGTGCCAAATGCAGTAGGAAGCATGATGGTAAATGTCTTGCCGACATGGGTGTGTGCTATGGTTGTGGTAAGAGTGGACATCAATTAAAAGATTTCCCAACACGTATGGCCAAAGGGAGAGATGATAAGCAAACTACTCCTAGTGGCTCAAATTTCGATGCTCCTAAGAAGAACCGCTTCTATGCTCTTCAATCTCGAGGTGACCAAGAGAGCTCCCCGTATGTTGTGACGGGTATGTTGCAAGTCTTTTCTATTGATATTTATGCATTGTTAGACCCCGGTTCCACTTTTTCATTTGTTACACCTTTTGTGGCTATGAAATTTGAAGTACTCCCTGATGTGTTAGAAGAACCTTTTTTGGTGTCTACCCCGGTTGGTGACTCGTTAGTGGGAAAAAGAGTCTATAGGAGTTATCCTATTTATTTGTCCCACAAAGTTACCTTGGTGGACTTAGTGAAGTTAGATATGTTAGATTTTGATGTAATTTTGGGTATGGATTGGTTGCATGCATGTTATGCCTCTATAGATTGTAGGACTCGGGTAGTAAAGTTCCTATTTCCAAATGAGTCTACTTTAGAGTGGAAGGGGGGAAATTCTATCCCTAGAGGTCAATTTTTTTCTTGTCTCAAAGCCAGGAAAAAGATTTCCAAGGGGTGTATTTACCATATTGTTAGGGTTATGGATATTAAGTCTGAAACCCCTTCCTTAGAGTCATCCCCGTGGTTAGTGAGTTTCCAGAAGTCTTTCCCGATGAATTGCATTACTCCTGAATGGGAAATAGACTTTGCCATTGATCTCATGCCGGATACGCAACATATATCCATTCCTCCATATAGAAAGCCTCCAGCCGAATTGAAAGAGTTGAAAGAGCAACTCAAGGATTTGTTAGACAAAGGCTTTATTCAACCAAGCATCTATCAATGGGGTGCTTCGGTATTGTTCGTAAAGAAGAAGGATGGGTTCCTTAAGATGTGTATTGACTACCGCCAATTGAACAAGGTGACAATAAAGAATAGGTATCCTCTTCTTAGGATTGACGACTTGTTTGATCAACTCCAAGGGGCTAACTATTTCTCCAAAATAGATCTTCGTTCGGGTTACCATCAACTAAGGGTTAAAGGGGTTGACATTCCCAAGACAATCTTTAGGACCCGATACGGTAACTATGAATTTATGGTGATGTTATTTGGGTTGACCAATGCCCCAGTGACATTCATGGACCTAATGAATAGAGTTTTTAAGTACTATCTTGATATGTTTGTGATAGTATTTATTGACGATATTTTGATCTATTCAATGAGTGAAAATGAGCACATGAACCATTTGAGGATTGTATTATAAGTCCTCAAAGACCACCAATTGTATGTGAAGTTTAGTAAGTGTAAGTTTTGGCTAAGGTTTGTAGCCTTCCTTGGTCATATTGTGTCGAGCAAGGGAATTGCGGTATATCTTAAGAAGACGGATGCGGTCAAAGGTTGGCCTAGAACATCCCCGAGATCGTTTTATATTTGAAAGAATAAGTTCCTCCTTTCTTTCGTCCAGGGCTGATTTGCCTCGGGAGCCGGAACTCCTACCGATATTAGAAGCTTCTTGGGTTTGGCCGGTTACTATAGGAGGTTTGTAGAGGGTTTCTCCTCTAATGCTTCTCCGTTGATGGCTTTGACTCAAAAGAACTCTAAGTTTGAGTGGTCAGAGGCTTGTGAGAAAAGCTTCCAAGAGTTGAAAGATAGACTTACTTCCGCTCCGATATTGACCTTACCAGAGGGTACTGATGGGTTCGTGGTGTATTGTCACACTTCTCGAGTAGGTTTAGGAGGTGTCCTTATGCAACATGGTAAAGTGATATGATTGCCTATGCTTCAAGGCAACTCAAGATCCATGAAAAGAATTACCTGACCCATGATCTTGAACTAGCGGTGGTAGTGTTTGCTTTGAAAATATGGAGACATTACCTATATGAGGTCAATTTAAATGTTTTCACCGACCACAAGAGTCTTCAATATGTGTTTAGACAAAAAGACTTGAATCTCCGACAAAGAAGGTGGTTAGAACTTTTAAAGGATTATAACATGAGTGTCCTTTACCACCCCGGCAAAGTCAACGTAGTTGCAGACGCCCTAAGTCAATTGCCCATGGGTAGTGTGGCTCATATAGAGGATGAGGAGAAGGAGTTAGTTCGTGATGTACATAGTTTAGCCCGGTTAGGTGTCCAACTAGTGGATTCCACCAAGGGTGGTGTCATGGTCCATCGTGGATCCGAATCCTCCTTTGTGGTTGATGTGAAGTCTAAACAAGGCCTTGATCCCATATTAATGGAGTTGAAAGAATCGGTACTCAACAAGTCCATTGAGGCTTTCTCCCAAGGGGGATATAGGGTGCTTAGCTACCAAGGTAGATTATGTGTTCTGGATGTTGATGGATTAAGAGGGAAAATTTTAGAAGAGGCTCATGGTTTGTGGTATTCTATTCATCCGGGAGACACCAAGATGTACGGTGATTTATGGGAAGTCTATTGGCAGAATGGTATGATGAAGGATATCGCAGGCTTTGTGGCCAAATGCCCGAATTGTCAAGAAGTTAAGGCCGAACACCTAAGGCCGGGAGGCCTGTCCCAAGATATAGATATTTCCACTTGGAAGTCGGAGGATGTGAATATGGATTTTATTGTGGGGATGATTCTAGTTGGGTCATTGTTAATAGAATGACAAAGTCCGCCCACTTTATTCCCATCAAGGTTTCATTTTCGGTGGAAGATTATGCCAAATTGTACATCAAGGAGATAGTGAAGTTGCATGGGGTTCCTCTATCTATTATATCGGATCGGGGTACTCAATTTACTTCACACTTTTGGAAGGCATTCCAAAAAGGGCTTGGTACTAAGGTAAAGCTTAGCACGGCCTTTCACCCTCAAACGGATGGTCAAGCGGAACACACATTCAAACTTTAGAGGATATGTTGAGGGCATGCATTATAGATTTCCAAGGTAATTGGGACGACCATCTAACGTTGGTAGAGTTTGCCTACAACAATAGTTACCACTCAAGTATTGCCATGGCTCCCTTCGAAGCATTGTATGGTAGGAGGTGTAGATCTCTGATTGGGTGGTTTGAAGTGGGTGAAATAGCTCTAATCGGTCCCAATCTAGATTATGAGGCCATTGAGAAAGTCTGACTCATAAGAGAGAAGTTGTGGACAGCCCAAAGTCGGCAAAAGTCTTATGCCGACAATAAAATAATGGATCTAGAATTTGAAGTTTGTGATTGGGCCTATTTTGAAAATCTCACCCATGAAGGGTGTGATGAGGTTTGGCAAAAAGGGGAAACTTAGTCCCCGATTTGTGGGTTCCTATCAAGTTTTAAAGCGTACTGGGAAAGTTGCCTATGAATTAGACTTGCCAAATGAATTGATTCCGGTTCCCCCGATATTTCATGTTTCTATGCACAAGAAGTGCATTGGTGATCCGGTAACCATCATTCCTTTAAAGTGTTTGGGAGTTGATGAGAGCCTTTACTATGAAGAGATTCTGGTAGAGATTCTAGACCGGCAAGTTAAAAGGCTGAGAAACAAAGAAGTAGTTTCCGTTAAGGTATTATAGAGGAACCACTTAGTTGAGGGTGCTACATGGGAGGCCAGGGTAGATATGAAGTTTCGCTATCCTCATATTTTTCCTTTTACTCCTATTCAAAATTGGGGTAAGTAGTTTTCCTGGGTTTGGTGTTTTGGAAGTCATATGTGCTATGTTTGTTGTTTATGATTTCCTTATGATATGCATGTTCTTGTGAGAATTCATATTTAGCATAAATTGAGTTTTCATGATTTATATGTTTCTCATGTTGATTTTCATTTTGGTATGATGATTGCATTTTTGACTTAATGAGATGATTTGTTGAACATGCTTAGTTATGTTTGTGATGAATATGCTTAGTTATGCTTTTGATGAAATGGCATATTGGCTCAATATTGTTGTGTTGAGCTTGCTTAAGTTGGAGAAGGTAGTTCCTCCTATGTTTATATGAAATGGTGAATTTTGTGCATAATGAGTTGTAGATGTAGTTCCTACTTCCTTTTAATTGCATTGATTATGGCTTGAGATGGAGTTGATGTTTCCTCCTTTGAATTATGCATTGTTTATATGTTGCATGCATGATGGGATACTAGTCTTGATTCTTTATTTACATAAGGTGTCTAAATCGTCATTCGAGGACGAATGTTTCCCAAGGGGGTGATAGTGTAACATTCCGGAAAATGGTAGGTTAAAATAGAGCCTACACGTAAGGTTAAAAATCATAAAATGACTCTGTGTGGATTAGAAGACCTCTAGAGTTGGAAGGGGGCTTTTGGGAGTCAAGGCCAAGGGGAAAGTGCCAATGCAAAGGGGCCAAACCAAGGCCAAAGCCCGAGGCTGCCCCTAGCTAAAAGCACACTGAAGACCTTCATGACTGGGACCACGGATCATGGTCCACTCTACGGCTCGTGAAGGGGCTTATGAAACTTCCTTGGCCATGGAAAACTGGCTACCCATGGGCCTAGCTACTGCCTCAATTTCACGAGAGGGACCACGGCTCGTGGTCTTAACCACGGCTCATGTAGCCCTTTGTGAAGAAGACTTGGGAAAAGTAGCTAAGGGCCCCAAGTTGCAAGCTCACAGCCTCAAGGACCATGAGAGGAACCACGGCTCGTGGAGCCCCTCGTAGTAATACATTGGGCTTGTGAGCCTAAGTCACCAAGTACCTAGCCACTGTCCAACCTTCACGAGGAGGACCACGGGTCGTGGTCCTCCCCACGGCTCGTGAAGGTGCACATGACACCTGGGCGTTGTGCATAAATGAGGGTCATTTAAGTCTTCATTTATAAGTCCAATCAAAGTGAGGTCGTTTTGGGTATTTTTAGGGGTACTATATAAGTTGATTTTAAGTCAAATTCACCCAATTTATTCATTTATTCACATCACCCGAATAATTCCCAAAATCCACTCCCTCACAATATTTCTCTCAAAAGAAAATCTCCATTGAAGAAGTACAAGAACTTGAAGACTAGGGCACAAGAATCCATCTTCTCAACTCCATTTCGTGGGGAAAGCTTCAATCAAAGTATGGGAGTCTTGATTCATGTAAAGCTTCCTTCCATGAAGCCCTTCAACTCTTAATTTCGAATTGGTAACTTCTTCGAAAACTATGGTTTTCAATCTAGCCATGGGTTCTTCCTAAAAACGACTTCAATGGGTTGATTGTCTTATATTATGGTTGTTTTGTTGTTTAATGGTGATTTTTATAATATTATCCCCCATGAACCCATGAATTTCCCCATGACCCCAATTTTATGAATTGTTGATTCACTTTCAAAGTGAAGATCCTATGACTATTGTCTAAATTGAGGTATTGTTGAAAGGTCATTCTCCCCTTACCCTTACACATTATTATGTATGAATTGTCTAGGATTATGATAATGTTGTTGTGTTGATTGAAAGGCTATTCTCATGAAACACTATGAACATGATGTGAAAGGTTTACTCACATGTTAATGATGATTCTAAGGTTGAAAGTCCATTCTCACCTAATTGAATCTATGAGCTATTTTTTGAGTTGTTTTGAATGAAGGCAAGGTATTCCTTCACACATGTAAATGCAATTCAAGACTAATTATGTAGAATTTGGGGAATAATGCTTAGCACCGAGTGGATATGGTAAATAAGGTAGAGGCCCTTCCATCAATACAATAGAACGGGACATCTAAATTATTCTTATGAGATGGAAGCTCCTCCGCCAATACAGTAGGTCGGGTTTCTAGAAGCAATCTTCATATCCCATAACTATGTTCCCACATAGGTCTTAAGCTAGTGGATCCACCTAAATTCTAATACATTTAGTTCTACGTTAGGCAAGTAGGATACCTTTTTCGGTGTGGGGTTACACGACACCGGATTCCATGTAAACTCACATGGTCTATGTCAGTTTTGGCTATTTTCCCTATATGACAAGATAATGAATATGACATGAACTATACGTATGACTTCTTGATTAGCTTTACTTAGAAGGAGTGGGAGTATGGGACTTCACTTTTATATTGCACAAGTAGACTTAGAAAGGTGTTATGGGATGGTTTCTTGCTATGGATGACTATGTTGAATGGATTGTTGCTATGGATGACTTTCCTTATGTTTAAGTTGATGTACATGACTATTTCCTTGTCTATGATTATTGGCCATGATGATGTGTATGTATGTTATCTATGATTAGGATGCCAATCATCCATTGCACAAGTACAACTTAAAGTTACCAAAAATATGGTTCTATTATCCTTCACTGTATGCAGGTATGTTGAATGTATTGTTGCTATGGATGACTTTCCTTATGTTTAAGTTGATGTACATGACTATTTCCATGTCTATGATTATTGACCATGATGATGTGTATGTATGTTATGTATGATTAGGATGGTAATCATGCATTGTACAAGTACAACTTAAAGTTACCAAAAAGATGGTTCATAATGTCACAATGCTCTTACATGTCAAATGTGATTATGACTTGTGTTTAACATTGAAAGTGCATGGTGATTGTCAAACTTGGCAAATGCATACTTTTCAACAAAAATGTCCTTTTTATCATATTTCAAGGATTTTTATGCATGCTTCCATACATAGTACATATTTGTGCTAACCCCTATTTTTTCTACATTTTTTGTAAGTGTAGGTTCCGTCTAGGTGAAGTGTACTTCCTTTCTTGACAAAGGCTTGGATTGCTTATCTCCAAGACTTGTGGTGAGTCCTCATGGTTCAAGGACAAGATGTCATTCACTTCTAGTTGCTTTTCTTATAGACTACATTTGAGACTTTTGATTGTAAAGGGATGTGAACCTATTGATATTCTATTATAGTAGATGGTTAATGAGACAAAGTCTACACTTTGTATTTGATTTTAATAAAAAGATTTTGCTTGTAAAATTTTAAATTCCACATCATTTCCATTTCCTATGTTTATGTATGGTAAGAGCTTGTATGAGACCCATTCGGGGTCAAGTACGCCGTGTTGCATCTAGGGGGTACCCCTAGGTCGTGATAGGTAGTAAAGTGGTTGTTCACATTGATCATGCGGCACTGCGTTATCTGATGCCAAAGAAGGATGCCAAGCCAAGATTGATAAGGTGGGTGCTACTATTGCAAGAATTCGACTTTGAGGTCAATGATAGGAGAGGTTGTGAAAATCAGGTGGCTGACCACTTATCAAGTTTGGAAGGCAAGGAAAATGACGAGCTGGAGATCGACATAAATGATTCTTTTCCCGATTAACAGGTATTCACGATAACTCTCAAACAACCTCCTTGGTATGCTTTTTTTGCCAATTTCGTAGTGTGTGGGTTGATGCCGGACTAACTGAACTTCTACCAACAAAAGAGGTTCTTGTTCGATGTTAAGCAGTACTTTTGGGATGAACCATATTTATTCAGAGAGTGTGCAGATAATATCATTAGGAGATGTATTTCGGAAGAAGAAGCCATCGAAATTCTCCATGCTTGTCATGCTTCAGAGAGTGTGCAGATAATATCACTAGTACCAAGATATTTCTCGCTGATTGAGGTGGTGTACCTAGAAGATGCTTGAGAACATTTCCACGTCGTGCCAAAACGTTAAATAAGGTGCTTATTGGGAGGCAACCCAAGTGTTAGTGTTTTAAATAATGTGTGTTTATTTTGCAGGTGCAAGATATTGTGCGAGAAGAAGATGCTATTGGCGGATCGTCGAATTCTTTCGGTGACCACGACATAGTCCGCCTTATGGACTTCAAAAATGGAGCTGAAATACTGTAACATTCGGCGGGAGACCTTCATCACTCGGCGAATCACCGATGTGCTTAGGCGACCCAGTTTTTCCTACCCTTCTACTTCAGCGCTAATAGCTTAACTCAATGATTGTCCGGTGATGTCACAAGTCCATTATGTGAAGCCCCGACCTGTTCATTGAACTCCTTCATCTCCGCCAATTTTCCCCTTCCTTAGAGTGTCACACACTGGAACTAAGGGAGATATAGGGACCATTAGGTGCACCGCCGAGGCGTTCAACGGTTGTTTCATTTTATCGCCAACTAGGCGTTTACTGAAAATTCCTCATCACCTTGGTATGTATGTTTACATACTATAATTTTATCTTTATTTGTTATTTTTTATTTTTGTTCTTATTTTATTTGTGGGATTGTTCGTTTTCTACTCACATTGGGGACAATGTTGAATGCTTTAGGTGGGGGTGCGTGCTTGGTTAGTTAGTTCCTTTGTTTGCTTGGACCCTTCTAAAAAAATTTGCCGCCTCTTATGTGTTTAATTGTGGTTGTTCTTGTGAAAATTTGAGAATCAGTTTTGATAAATAACGATGACTTGAATAGTGCTCTCAATCGAACAAAAATGAATGTGCAGCTACGATGAGGCCAGGTGAAGTTGCATAAACAATATGTAAACTTTTTGCATCTCGTTGTGACTAGCCGATTACTGAATTGAGTCTCTTGGGATGAAAATTGCACACTAGCGAATGTGTGGAGTCTTGTTTGATATTGGTGCCACTGCCTTGTATGATGAGCTTATCGTGAACCATGTGTGAAGACACCTAGAATTTTCCCCATTTGTCCAGTTGACTAAGTGATGCAAAGCCCTTGAAATGATCTTAGGTAACAATTTTGAAAAGTGAACCAATTTGACATTATTCCTCTTTTGTGCCCTACCTTGTGAGTGTGTGATCTTTGCTTGAACCCCCTTTGTGCCCTGTCCTTTTCTTAGAAGAAACTTGAGCAAATGAGCCCTTTATTTATCCCTTCACCCGTAATCCTTATGAAGTGTGGTTTGTTTGAATAGCCAACTTAGGCCAAAACCCTAAGTTGGGGGTATGGTGAAAAGAAAAGGTAAATCAAGAAATGCAAAAGAAGTCCCCCTTAAGCCATGGTTGTGAAAAAGATGGAACCCCTCCATATAAAAAAAAGAGAAAAGAAATGAAGAATGAAAAAGAAAAAGAATGAAAAAGTTGTGAAATAAAGTTGTGAAAGTTGCAAGAAAAATGGGGTGTCTGGTATTCCATGAGAAGTTAATAATGGGGTGACTTGTGAGCACGAGTGCAAATGTTGAAGAAAAGAAAACAAAGTGTTGTTCATACCACATTTCATGAGGATAGTGGCCACTGAGCCTAAAGGACCATTCCTTTACACTCAGCCCCGTTTCAAGCCTTGGAAAGACCTTTTTTATCTTGAGTGAGCTGAAACGAATGTTAGTGGGAAAATAAGGGCAAACCTATGGGTGAAGTCATGCATGTATTCATCTTTGAGAGTGTGAGAGTTGTATGTTATTTTGAAACTTTAAATTGTTGAAGAATAGTGTGTGAATATGGAATCATCTTTGTATGAGGGCATTTGAGTACCTTTGTTGAGCTTGAACTTGCATTTGAAGCAAGTATTGTGAACTTGAGAATCTTTGAGAATGGTGAGTCACAACTTGAACCTTCGAGTGCACAATTGATCCTTGCATGAGTAAGTTGAGTCTTGTTTAGTGCATTCATGATTGAGTCTTGTGTAGCACTATTTGAGACATCCTTTTTGAACAGTTGAACTTGTGTTTTACTTGAGGACAAGTAAAAGTTTAAGTCGGGGGTGTAAATGAGTCCGAGATTTGGACTCATTTAGGGCTTTATTATAATGATTTAGTGTCCTCAAATGCTTATTTTGTGCCAACAACTGATATAAAACCATTGATCTTCAGATATATGGATTGAGGAACAATGCTAGGACATAAATGGACAACGGAGACAACACGAACGAACGAGAAAAGGAAAAAAACATGCCTAATGATCGCCGTTGTCACTCAGCGACTCGCCAAGTAACCACTTACCACCTAAAGTTACAGAATGTTGAGGTTGGATTAAGAGTAGTTTCGGCGAGCAGCAGTTCCACTAGGTGTGACGCCAATCACATCGGCAATGGATGACTAGGTCGCTAAAAGTACTGATGGAGATCCAGATAAGTGCTGATGGGTGAGATGAAAGGAAAAAGGGCGCATCGCGGAATGAGACGGCGATCCCGATCTGGCTCACCTAAAGTTACAATGGTGGAACTAAGAAGAGGTGAAAAATGAAGGCGAGACAAAGGAAAATCAGCGAGTCTCCGAATAGTCGGCAAAGCCCGACTTACCTCGCCGATTGGTTCCAAACAGCCACACATCAAACTTGCATAAATTGATTTTTGCAAGAGAGAGAAGGCATTCAAAAGCGTAAGGAACAAAAGATTGAGAGCAAGAACACTACCATTTTGGATTTCAAGTGATTTTAGCAAGGTTTTTAATTGAGATTTTGTAATAGGGAAGATTTTAGTTAATTTTAACTTTCGAAATTCATTTACCCATCTACGGAAAACATGGCAGGTATTGAATTTAATCTTTTCACCATGATTGGCTAAAACCTTAACCTTGGGGGTTTGACAATGTGACCAATTTTCATTCTACTAAATGGGTGTTATCGATTAGTGATTGTTGGTGTTAATCTGAAGCGGGTCTAAATTATTATGGTGGTTTAACTTCATTATTGCATATTTAGTGTGATAGATTTTAGAGTTTTGTGCTTGCTCGACAGAGAAGTACAGAACCAACGTAGTAATTTGGCATCCTTAGTAGTGGGCCTTGACGGTTTCATCTTGATAAAGTGAAACCCAAGACTCAGCCTTTGTATCTAGCTTGAAAGAGAGGATTTGATGAGAACGTTTGTTGGGTAGCTTATGGACGGTGTTGAGGTTCGAGAGAACTCAACGAAAATAAGGCAATTGTTCGAGAGAAAATTGCTTTACTTATAGTCCATTCTACCTGCGATGAATTAGCATTATTGGTAATGATGTACATCCGTTAAGTTAAATTCGGCAGTTGGTTAGTCAATCGCCCAAGTGTTTTCTAGTTATCTGATTGTTTCTTATTAATAATTTGAAGTGGGTTGGTAATGACATCCTGAAATTTTGATTATTAAACTCTTAAGTGTGTGCTGCTCAGTTGCAAAGGTCATCTTCATACTTTCGTAGTTGAATTCAAAGAAAGCTACTCTCTGTGGGATCGACCTCAACTCAGTTGGTGGGATTATATACGGACTAGCGATCGTTGACACTTAGAATTAGATGAAGTGTCTTTGAAACGTTAATCAGTGGGAGACACCGAGGGATCATGTTATAGCTCACATGATCTCTATGTTGGATAAGGCTAATTCCCCACATTAATAATGAACTAAGGTTACTTCATGAATTATTGCATATGAGTTGAAAGGTTTTAAAGATGAAGTTAGATTGCATTGACCCTGATTTTATGACTTATGTTTTCTAACTCTTTTATATCATGTTTTAGCTTTGTTAATTGCATGTCATGAAGTGAAATGTCCCTTTTAGCATTTTTTAAATGTTTTATTCATGGCTATCATACTTGGTACATTATTTTGTACTAACGCATACTCTTGCCAACATTTCCCTAAATGTAGGGTCTGGCAGTCAAGGTCATTAGTTTCGTGGCTAGAGGTTGACTTGAGATATTTCTGAGCTTTGGTGAGTCCTTGCGCTTCAAGGACAGAATTTTATTGTTTCACTTTCTTTCATGTATTTCTCTTTTGGACATGATGTATGGGCTAGGCCAAATTTGATTCTATTGTATTAGATGGTTATAATGAGACGAGTGTTTTAGACTACTGCTTTTATTTTATAAAATATTTTGGACTTGGAATATTGTTTTACTCTTATTGTTTAATTTCTTATGTTATGAGAGCTAAGTGGCTCGTATGGAATCCTTCGGGATACTATACGCCATGTTACATCTAGGGGGTACCCGTTGGTCGTCAAAAACATGGTATTCAATGTTTAGAATGGTCCTATGATGTCTCATAATCCACAGCTATTAGAGTCTTGGTCGTAAGCGTGAATCGCACCACATTTATGAATGAGAGGCTACAAGATGATTAGGAAACTCCACTTTTTTCATTACTCTTAAGTCGTGCGATAAAGTTCAACTCTATAAGGTCTCTCTCCTTGAAATGACCCAAAAAGTTCTTAAAAATGTGCTTCGTAAGTTACCGGAAACTTGTTTAGCTATATATATAAAATAAAAAAATCCGTTTCGTTTTTCGAAAATCCGACTTCATATTCTTGTTTAGGGGGTCAAATTGAGTGGGAAATGAGTCTAACCCAAATTTTAGAGCAACCGTATCAAAATTCGAAATTTCCAAGTGAAGCCTTTTTCGAGGGTCTACTTTGGAGGGTCATATCTCCTAGCACA